>OX246738.1:74007204-74304704 GCA_945910005.1 Isoperla grammatica
TACTCGTGTTGTCTGCCCGTGCATATACTGGCTACTGTACACGGGCAAGGACCAATACAAGGTGTTCAAGGCAGTAGCCAGCTTCTTCTTCGGATGTGCGCTTGGGTTTGGTAAGTCACTGTCACACATACTGACAAGGGCAGGCGTTAAGGCTTGGAGAAGTGTACTCGTGTTGTCTGCCCGTGCATGTACTGGCTACTCTACACGGGCAAGGACCAATACAAGGTGTTCAAGGCAGTAGCCAGCTTCTTCTTCGGATGTGCGCTTGGGTTTGGTAAGCCACTGACACACATACTGACAAGGGCAGGAAAGTCAATTGTTTTGCATTCAGTTTCCTTGTTTCCACCATGAAATCTTCAATATAAATGCATAAACATGGAATGGACGATTTCGGAGGCTTTCACTGTCGGTGTTGAGGACACAAATGAGTCCATCTTTATAAAAGGTTAATCCCGGAACACGTCGTTCTGTGGAATGGACTGGCAGTTACTGTATTTGGCACATTATCGGGAATAATTCTGTGATCTTTAACTTATATTCAAAAACTGTTTGCCTAAATTTTTACAAATCTCTTACTCGTATTGATAAATATCGTACCTAATTTGAATTCACAAATATATTACTAATAATGAATTACCATACCAAATCACTAACATTGTAATTATATCACTTCTGACGGACATCTTGCGTCACTGATGATTGACAGATTACAACCTGTTCAGCGATAGGGGCATACAAGTACTAAAGTTTATAGATAGAAATACCTGGACACACCTCAACTATGGTCGGTGCAATGTCATATCACACAATTATAAAATGTTATTTCCTGTGATTATTTTGTCTCTAAGTTGTGAAGAAAACCAATATATAGGGGTGATGACTATTGCTCTATTCATCATTTGATTACGGTGTAAATTCGATTACCACTCCAGACCTCGCGATTTTAACCGGAATAGATGTAAGTCAGAAATGGTTATCCTGGAAACCATTCCTCTTACCATACATGATCGTAACATGGTGCCAATAAATCAAGACCTTTCATCTATGCATTCTAAACGCGACTCAAGCTAACTTGTCCAGTCGCTGACGCCTGAAAACCGGTTTTTATCGGTGAGCCACAGTTGTGTATACATATGGTACAGATAATAAACACTTGTGGTTCCTCCCTCAGCACTGTACGAGTTGATACTTGTGTATCTCGCCATAGCCCCCGTGGCTTGCATGATAATGGGCGCCATCATCGCACTCATGCTGGGGATGTTGAGCCACACACATGTATACATATGGTTCAGATAATAAACACTTGTGGTTCCTCCCTCAGCACTGTACGAGTTGATACTTGTGTATCTCGCTATAGCCCCCGTGGCTTGCATGATAATGGGCGCCGTCATCGCACTCATGCTGGGGATGTTGAGCCACACACATGTATACATATGGTTCAGATAATAAACACTTGTGGTTCCTCCCTCAGCACTGTACGAGTTGATACTTGTGTATCTCGCTATAGCCCCCGTGGCTTGCATGATAATGGGCGCCATCATCGCACTCATGCTGGGGATAGGCATCGCTTAGCTTGAGCCACACACATGTATACATATGGTTCAGATAATAAACACTTGTGGTTCATCCCTCAGCACTGTATACGAGTTGATATGTGTATCTCGCTATAGCCCCCGTGGCCTGCATGATAATGGGCGCCATCATCGCACTCATGCTGAGGATGTTAAGACACACACATGTATACATATGGTTCAGATAATAAACACTTGTGGTTCCTCCCTCAGCACTGTACGAGTTGATACTTGTGTACCTCGCTATAGCCCCCGTGGCTTGCATGATAATGGGCGCCGTCATCGCACTCATGCTGGGGATAGGCATCACTTAGCTTGAGCCACACACATGTATACATTTACATATGGTTCAGATAATAAACACTTGTGGTTCCTCCCTCAGCACTGTACGAGTTGATACTTGTGTACCTCGCCATAGCCCCCGTGGCTTGCATGATAATGGGCGCCGTCATCGCACTCATGCTGGGGATGTTGAGCCACTCACATGTATACATATGGTTCAGATAATAAACACTTGTGGTTCCTCCCTCAGCACTGTACGAGTTGATACTTGTGTATCTCGCCATAGCCCCCGTGGCTTGCATGATAATGGGCGCCATCATCGCACTCATGCTGGGGATGTTGAGCCACACACATGTATACATATGGTTCAGATAATAAACACTTGTGGTTCCTCCCTCAGCACTGTACGAGTTGATACTTGTGTATCTCGCCATAGCCCCCGTGGCTTGCATGATAATGGGCGCCATCATCGCACTCATGCTGGGGATGTTGAGCCACACACATGTATACATATGGTTCAGATAATAAACACTTGTGGTTCCTCCCTCAGCACTGTACGAGTTGATACTTGTGTATCTCGCCATAGCCCCCGTGGCTTGCATGATAATGGGCGCCATCATCGCACTCATGCTGGGGATGTTGAGCCACTCACATGTATACATATGGTTCAGATAATAAACACTTGTGGTTCCTCCCTCAGCACTGTACGAGTTGATACTTGTGTATCTCGCCATAGCCCCCGTGGCTTGCATGATAATGGGCGCCGTCATCGCACTCATGCTGGGGATGTAGAGCCACACACATGTATACATATGGTTCAGATAATAAACACTTGTGGTTCCTCCCTCAGCACTGTACGAGTTGATACTTGTGTATCTCGCCATAGCCCCCGTGGCTTGCATGATAATAGGCGCCATCATCGCACTCATGCTGGGGATGTTGAGCCACACACATGTATACATATGGTTCAGATAATAAACACTTGTGGTTCCTCCCTCAGCACTGTACGAGTTGATACTTGTGTATCTCGCCATAGCCCCCGTGGCTTGCATGATAATGGGCGCCATCATCGCACTCATGCTGGGGATGTTGAGCCACACACATGTATACATATGGTTCAGATAATAAACACTTGTGGTTCCTCCCTCAGCACTGTACGAGTTGATACTTGTGTATCTCGCCATAGCCCCCGTGGCTTGCATGATAATGGGCGCCATCATCGCACTCATGCTGGGGATGTTGAGCCACTCACATGTATACATATGGTTCAGATAATAAACACTTGTGGTTCCTCCCTCAGCACTGTACGAGTTGATACTTGTGTATCTCGCCATAGCCCCCGTGGCTTGCATGATAATGGGCGCCATCATCGCACTCATGCTGGGGATGTTGAGCCACACACATGTATACATATGGTTCAGATAATAAACACTTGTGGTTCCTCCCTCAGCACTGTACGAGTTGATACTTGTGTATCTCGCCATAGCCCCCGTGGCTTGCATGATAATGGGCGCCATCATCGCACTCATGCTGGGGATGTTGAGCCACTCACATGTATACATATGGTTCAGATAATAAACACTTGTGGTTCCTCCCTCAGCACTGTACGAGTTGATACTTGTGTATCTCGCCATAGCCCCCGTGGCTTGCATGATAATGGGCGCCGTCATCGCACTCATGCTGGGGATGTAGAGCCACACACATGTATACATATGGTTCAGATAATAAACACTTGTGGTTCCTCCCTCAGCACTGTACGAGTTGATACTTGTGTATCTCGCCATAGCCCCCGTGGCTTGCATGATAATGGGCGCCATCATCGCACTCATGCTGGGGATGTTGAGCCACACACATGTATACATATGGTTCAGATAATAAACACTTGTGGTTCCTCCCTCAGCACTGTACGAGTTGATACTTGTGTACCTCGCTATAGCCCCCGTGGCTTGCATGATAATGGGCGCCATCATCGCACTCATGCTGGGGATAGGCATCACTTAGCTTGAGCCACACACATGTATACATTTACATATGGTTCAGATAATAAACACTTGTGGTTCCTCCCTCAGCACTGTACGAGTTGATATGTGTATCTCGCTATAGCCCCCGTGGCTTGCATGATAATGGGCGCCATCATCGCACTCATGCTGGGGATGTTGAGCCACACACATGTATACATATGGTTCAGATAATAAACACTTGTGGTTCCTCCCTCAGCACTGTACGAGTTGATACTTGTGTATCTCGCCATAGCCCCCGTGGCTTGCATGATAATGGGCGCCATCATCGCACTCATGCTGGGGATGTTGAGCCACTCACATGTATACATATGGTTCAGATAATAAACACTTGTGGTTCCTCCCTCAGCACTGTATGAGTTGATACTTGTGTATCTCGCCATAGCCCCCGTGGCTTGCATGATAATAGGCGCCATCATCGCACTCATGCTGGGGATGTTGAGCCACACACATGTATACATATGGTTCAGATAATAAACACTTGTGGTTCCTCCCTCAGCACTGTACGAGTTGATACTTGTGTATCTCGCCATAGCCCCCGTGGCTTGCATGATAATGGGCGCCATCATCGCACTCATGCTGGGGATGTTGAGCCACACACATGTATACATATGGTTCAGATAATAAACACTTGTGGTTCCTCCCTCAGCACTGTACGAGTTGATACTTGTGTATCTCGCCATAGCCCCCGTGGCTTGCATGATAATGGGCGCCATCATCGCACTCATGCTGGGGATGTTGAGCCACTCACATGTATACATATGGTTCAGATAATAAACACTTGTGGTTCCTCCCTCAGCACTGTACGAGTTGATACTTGTGTATCTCGCCATAGCCCCCGTGGCTTGCATGATAATGGGCGCCATCATCGCACTCATGCTGGGGATGTTGAGCCACACACATGTATACATATGGTTCAGATAATAAACACTTGTGGTTCCTCCCTCAGCACTGTACGAGTTGATACTTGTGTATCTCGCCATAGCCCCCGTGGCTTGCATGATAATGGGCGCCATCATCGCACTCATGCTGGGGATGTTGAGCCACTCACATGTATACATATGGTTCAGATAATAAACACTTGTGGTTCCTCCCTCAGCACTGTACGAGTTGATACTTGTGTATCTCGCCATAGCCCCCGTGGCTTGCATGATAATGGGCGCCGTCATCGCACTCATGCTGGGGATGTAGAGCCACACACATGTATACATATGGTTCAGATAATAAACACTTGTGGTTCCTCCCTCAGCACTGTACGAGTTGATACTTGTGTATCTCGCCATAGCCCCCGTGGCTTGCATGATAATGGGCGCCATCATCGCACTCATGCTGGGGATGTTGAGCCACACACATGTATACATATGGTTCAGATAATAAACACTTGTGGTTCCTCCCTCAGCACTGTACGAGTTGATACTTGTGTATCTCGCCATAGCCCCCGTGGCTTGCATGATAATGGGCGCCATCATCGCACTCATGCTGGGGATGTTGAGCCACACACATGTATACATATGGTTCAGATAATAAACACTTGTGGTTCCTCCCTCAGCACTGTACGAGTTGATACTTGTGTATCTCGCCATAGCCCCCGTGGCTTGCATGATAATGGGCGCCATCATCGCACTCATGCTGGGGATGTTGAGCCACTCACATGTATACATATGGTTCAGATAATAAACACTTGTGGTTCCTCCCTCAGCACTGTACGAGTTGATACTTGTGTATCTCGCCATAGCCCCCGTGGCTTGCATGATAATGGGCGCCATCATCGCACTCATGCTGGGGATGTTGAGCCACACACATGTATACATATGGTTCAGATAATAAACACTTGTGGTTCCTCCCTCAGCACTGTACGAGTTGATACTTGTGTATCTCGCCATAGCCCCCGTGGCTTGCATGATAATGGGCGCCGTCATCGCACTCATGCTGGGGATGTTGAGCCACACACATGTATACATATGGTTCAGATAATAAACACTTGTGGTTCTTCCCTCAGCACTGTACGAGTTGATACTTGTGCATCTCGCCATAGCCCCCGTGGCTTGCATGATAATGGGCGCCATCATCGCACTCATGCTGAGGATGTTAAGACACACACATGTATACATATGGTTCAGATAATAAACACTTGTGGTTCCTCCCTCAGCACTGTACGAGTTGATACTTGTGGATCTGGCTATAGCCCCCGTGGCTTGCATGATAATGGGCGCCGTCATCGCACTCATGCTGGGGATAGGCAACACTTAGCTTGAGCAACACACATGTATACATATGGTTCAGATAATAAACACTTGTGGTTCCTCCCTCAGCACTGTACGAGTTGATACTTGTGGATCTGGCTATAGCCCCCGTGGCCTGCATGATAATGGGCGCCATCATCGCACTCATGCTGGGGATGTTGAGCCACACACATGTATACATATGGTTCAGATAATAAACACTTGTGGTTCCTCCCTCAGCACTGTACGAGTTGATACTTGTGTACCTCGCCATAGCCCCCGTGGCTTGCATGATAATGGGCGCCATCATCGCACTCATGCTGGGGATGTTGAGCAACACACATGTATACATATGGTTCAGATAATAAACACTTGTGGTCCTCCCCCAGCACTGTACGAGTTGATACTTGTGTATCTCGCTATAGCCCCCGTGGCTTGCATGATAATGGGCGCCATCATCGCACTCATGCTGGGGATGTTGAGCCACACACATGTGTACATATGGTTCAGATAATAAACACTTGTGGTTCCTCCCTCAGCACTGTACGAGTTGATACTTGTGCATCTCGCCATAGCCCCCGTGGCTTGCATGATAATGGGCGCCATCATCGCACTCATGCTGGGGATAGGCATTGCTTAGCTTGAGCCACACACATGTATACATATGGTTCAGATAATAAACACTTGTGGTTCCTCCCTCAGCACTGTACGAGTTGATACTTGTGTATCTCGCCATAGCCCCCGTGGCTTGCATGATAATGGGCGCCGTCATCGCACTCATGCTGGGGATAGGCAACGCTTAGCTTGAGCCACACACATGTATACATATGGTTCAGATAATAAACACTTGTGGTTCCTCCCTCAGCACTGTACGAGTTGATACTTGTGTATCTCGCCATAGCCCCCGTGGCTTGCATGATAATGGGCGCCATCATCGCACTCATGCTGGGGATGTTGAGCCACACACATGTATACATATGGTTCAGATAATAAACACTTGTGGTTCCTCCCTCAGCACTGTACGAGTTGATACTTGTGGATCTGGCTATAGCCCCCGTGGCTTGCATGATAATGGGCGCCGTCATCGCACTCATGCTGGGGATGTTGAGCCACACACATGTATACATATGGTTCAGATAATAAACACTTGTGGTTCCTCCCTCAGCACTGTACGAGTTGATACTTGTGTATCTCGCCATAGCCCCGTGGCTTGCATGATAATGGGCGCCATCATCGCACTCATGCTGGGGATGTTGAGCCACACACATGTATACATATGGTTCAGATAATAAACACTTGTGGTTCCTCCCTCAGCACTGTACGAGTTGATACTTGTGGATCTCGCCATAGCCCCCGTGGCTTGCATGATAATGGGCGCCATCATCGCACTCATGCTGGGGATAGGCAACGCGTGCTCCGTACAGGTAACGTGCATTTCTTCGCTTTTCGTCTTATCCAGCAATATTTTTAGTATTATTATTCTTTTTCCAACAGCTTGTAATGATATGTAGTAATGCAGTTACAATGAAATAGGGGAGATTAAATAGGTATTGATAATATGGGTATATCATTTATTAATAAATACGGAAATCATTATTATTCATCAGACTAGGCATTTCTTCATATTGGGCCCCGACATGAAAATGATTTCTCATTATAGCGGATTGAAATTTGTTTTCGATCACTTACTTTCCTCAAATAATAATCCACAGTCTGTGGGTACAGCTGCGTGTATTCTGTGGGCCACAGAATAATCTATCCAGTAGCGACGTCAGCTGCTTCGCTGCGACACCAGCGTGCCGTGCGGTAACCTGATGGACCTATAAGTTGTTAAACAATTTATATAATTATTTGCTGTTTTATTATGTTCTACGTTTTTCTGTGTAAATATTACATTTTCTTTTTCGGAAAGCATAACTGTGGCCTGGCCGGATGATCGCGTATCTCACTAGCAGGTTACCAACAAAGTACGTAGCTGCACCCTACATTTCACTTCTGAACACATTCAGTTGAATCCAATGGGAATTAGAGAAGTCTTTTTGTGAACTTGTCTTTCGTCAACGCCTGCCCTTTTCAACCTTTTCGGAGTGTTCACTAGGTAGGTACGTGCCTGCATAGACTTGTTTACTCTGGCGCCGTAATTTGATTTCACTCCTCCCGAGTGCAATTCGAACATTTGCCGCCGAGTGGGTGCACGAAGCTACGTTGTATCGAAGCACCTCGCGAATACTCGGCCATCGCCTTCGTCTGGAGGGAGATAAATGAATTCCTCGATCGTCTCAAGCTGAAGAATCCAGATGTTGCTCATCGTGTTGTGGTTTTCAGTTTTTTGTTTGTTTTACCTATTAGCTCTACCTGTCGCCCTGCCTGGATGTCTGCCTGTCACAGATCCAACATCATATTACTTTGCTTACTTTATTTTCATTATAATTAAGCGAGCGAAGAGAGCGTCTCCATTAGACCTTATGGCGCTTCGTTCTGTTTGTTTGGTTTGTTTAGCTTTAGATTTTTTTATGCCTGTCGATAGCAGTCGAACGGAAAGTCGAATGTTACATCATTGAAGAGGAATAGTTAAATAAAAGTGAATTTTTTGTTGTTTTGTTAATATATTATGTCTATTGATAGCGGTCGAACAGAATATCCGATCAAGTTGAAATTTGTACCATCCACAAGCCTTGAAGTGGATTGAAGGTGTACAGTTTTGTGACAAAATCGTTTGAAAAGTTAAAACGTTACACTATAGTTACTGTAAAATATTTTTCTGAAACAATATGGCGGCAAAATGTGAGATAGACATATTTTTATAAAGATTTTTTTGCCACGAATATGTTCATATTATTGTGATCCGATAAGTATTGGCGAAGTTACACAAAAGTTACTTGAAAATATTTTTCTGAAACACATTAACGACAAAACGGGACGTGGCTATATTGCAGTACTTTTTTCTCCGGTCACGAATATACAAATTTAAACTCAATCTGATACCTATAAGAGGCAGAAAGTACATTTCTATTGCTGTCAATAAGTGTTAGTAACGGTGGCGGACCGCGTATAAAACACAATACGAAATGACAACTAAAAATCTTAGCAACGCACATTGCACTGCATTCAACAATGTCGGAAAGTATAAAAGCTATGGAAATTAGAATAATATTTGCAATGCGCATTTGTGTATTGTTGATAAATGTTGTTATTGATGTATTTATTGTGTTTTAATGAAGTACTCGACAACTAAGCGCATATGACGTCGGGCCGGGGTGTTTGAAGGGGAAAAATCAAATTTTGAACAAATAATCGCCTGCTCACTTATCAACGCGTAGCACAGAGCGTTTTCCTATAGTTATTAAATAAGAAAACATTGCGACCGGTCACGTTTATTGTGAGTAACTAACTATGGCTTTGTTACAGCTGTACAAGATCATTTTGTAGATTAGTGGAAAGTTGCGGGTGGCCAGGTTTAGTTACCATGGAACGCTCCTGAGTCTAGATTCACAAAGATACCTAAGTAACTCGTAAGGTGTCTTAGATAAGCAAGTCTTAAAGATATAAATCATCATATTTTGGTCTTACTACACATTCACAATCAATTACCGTTTCGTTCTTGATATTTTACTACGTTATCTTTCTGAGTTTACAGAACGGTATTGGCATAATTTTTTAATAATACGATTTGCATCTTAAGAGTAAGGTAACCTGATGAATCCAGACCCTGGTAATTGCATTGCAGATGTCCCGAGAATGATTTAAATCGTTATAGAACGGTTTTTGTTGCAAAGTTATTTTATTTGAGACCAGAGCAACGTTTTATCATTTGCTAGACCACGCTAGACGTTACAAAAGTGGTGCATACATATTTCCGTTTATAAGATGGTACTTCGACAGAATGTGAGCTGCACATTGAAGAATGTCTTGTTATAAATGTGAGTCGTTTGGACATTTGGACACACAAGACATACTATTTCCTGAAAGGAGAGACTAACAGAGGGAATTCAACCATGAGCTTGGACTGAACAGCTTGGAATGATGCTCAAAACGACCGTGTGGGTGTATGTGTGTGGGTGTGTGTGTGTGTGTGTGTGTGTGGCAGCAGGGAATGTTTAGTAGGATGGAGGGTCCTAGAGGCGACATATTTGGGATGTGATTACTGAACTTTTGATTTCAAACAAATAATAATATATAAACATTTATTAATACTGACTTGTTAGTGCAGTGAATAGCGGTAGTCTCCATTTTTCTCTATATTTCTTATTTATAACGTAAAACAACAATAATTATTTTACCAGGAATCTTTGTTGTAGCCTCCACACCAGTTGTGTACAACTGGCCCTAAGTGGAATAGGGAATTATCATGAATTAATGAGCTAGAGAGTAATCTTATACTTGATATCAACATGACCGCGGGTAGCATACAAGAAACATTCAGTGTGACCGAAATCTACCCGCTTTTCTTTTGAAACCATTTCCTTCAGCACGAAATACGAGCTGTCACAGAAAGTATTTCTTGACATTATTCCCTTGCAGTTAGTCCACGTTTATTTTTTCCAGTCATAACGAATCAATTTAAATGAAATCAAAGGATGATTGCATTCACTCATAAATTCATTCATTCAATCTCCCACTTTCTCTCTCTGTCTTTCTTAATCCAATCCAACCCCCCCCCCCCTTTACTCCACCCCCCCCCCGGATTTCATGATTAATCTCCGTTCAACTTCTTGAATACGAATAATATCAATGAGTGATTCACTCGGTGATTCAGCCATTTCAATTCAGATTCCTCGAGCAAACACATCATCTCGAAAATAGGAACTCGCAAAATCGTAAAATGTAATTTGAATCCGTTGACCCGTTGCATCACATAAATTTGTCGAAAGTACAATTCGATGTTCTTCTATACAAGCTGTGAATGCCCCTAACAGAGGGTAGGTAGGTAACATAGGGTAGGTAAGGAGAACATGGCCCCTGTGGTAGGGGCCTACAGACAATAGAATGTGAAATACAAAATCTAGTTGAAAACACCAGATTTTCGATTGTTACAATAATGAAAAATCTGGGTTTTCACCATCGACCTTCTATGGTTTTCACCTAGTTTTTGTCTCCCATATTTGACAGAAACCGGACCCTGAGTCCTGATGGAGAGGTGCAAGGGTGTAGACCGTAGACAAAGCAGGCCCAATACTGTAATGTAAACTATGCCCAAGACACAATGAGGCCCTATAACACGGCCAGTAAGGAAGTGGCTACGGAAGATGCGGCCCACGTTTCCCTATTTACATCAATTTTGTAAAATTTCATGATAAGGAACATATAATTCTAAGTGAGTCTACTATTCACGTGAACTAATTAACTTAGTGCTAGGCTGGCAGAATAAAACAACGCGATGTAAGCCTATCTCCACCACGGGTGGGAGGCCGGCCACACGGCTAGGCCACTTTCATTTCATATCATATCTTTCATATCATGTAGTTTCACTAAGAGGTTTTCTAAGAGGGAAAGCGGAAAGAGAGTAGGATAGAAAAACAATTTTTTTCCCAAAAAATTAAGCCATCATAAAATAACTTACATGCAACCTTGAACGTAGTATGGGGTTGATTGCGTCTACGCATCCACAGATCCGCTGCATATCGCTGCTGACTATCCCGAGCTTCGGCGGGCGAGCCGGCCGGGGGGTTCTCAAGGCCATCGTGCTCGCGTACGTCATCGCCGGTCCCATCGAGAACCTGGTGGCCAATGGACGGGAGGTTGTCCGCACGTTTGCCTGCAGCACCACGCTCACATACAACTTGACGCGCACGCGCACAGATCTCATGTTCAAGCCGTTCCAGGAAGCTCTGCTACACATGAAGGTATGACCTTGTGCTACCTTCACGGGAAGGTAGGTGCCTTGCGCCTCGCTCACGTACAACCTCACGCGCACGCGCACAGACCTCATGTTCAAGTCGTTCCTGGAGGCTCTGCTCCACATGAAGGTATGACCTTGTGTGACCTTGAAGGGAAGGTAGGTGCCTTGCGCCTCGCTCACGTACAACCTCACGCGCACGCGCACAGACCTCATGTTCAAGCCGTTCCAGGAGGCTCTGCTCCACATGAAGGTATGACCTTGTGTGACCTTGAAGGGAAGGTAGGTGCCTTGAGCCTCGCTCACGTATAACCTCACGCGCATGCGCACAGACCTCATGTTCAAGTCGTTCCAGGAGGCTCTGCTACACATGAAGGTATGACCTTGTGTGACCTTGACGGGAAGGTAGGTGCCTTGCGCCTCGCTCACGTACAACCTCACGCGCACGCGCACAGACCTCATGTTCAAGCCGTTCCAGGAGGCTCTGCTACACATGAAGGTATGACCTTGTGCGACCTTGACGGGAAGGTAGGTGCCTTGCGCCTCGCTCACGTACAACCTCACGCGCACGCGCACAGACCTCATGTTCAAGTCGTTCCTGGAGGCTCTGCTCCACATGAAGGTATGACCTTGTGTGACCTTGAAGGGAAGGTAGGTGCCTTGCGCCTCGCTCACGTATAACCTCACGCGCATGCGCACAGACCTCATGTTCAAGTCGTTCCAGGAGGCTCTGCTACACATGAAGGTATGACCTTGTGTGACCTTGACGGGAAGGTAGGTGCCTTGCGCCTCGCTCACGTACAACCTCACGCGCACGCGCACAGACCTCATGTTCAAGCCGTTCCAGGAGGCTCTGCTACACATGAAGGTATGACCTTGTGCGACCTTGACGGGAAGGTAGGTGCCTTGCGCCTCGCTCACGTACAACCTCACGCGCACGCGCACAGACCTCATGTTCAAGTCGTTCCAGGAGGCTCTGCTCCACATGAAGGTATGACCTTGTGTGACCTTGTCCCGTAGAGGGCAGGTAATAAATCCCCGTTGGTTCACCGATACAAGGGGATTACTACCCGACCATATGACTTCTAAAGGCCGATTCACAATTGAAATAAGAGGTGAAATAGTGAAATAGCAATAAGGACATGCAATATTTGCAATCGAATTGGAACATGCAATAACAATGTTGTGGTTCACAACTATCACAGTGGATTGAAATAGTCATAAGAAATTAATCAATTCCATTTCTTATTTCAACTTCCTTATAACGAACCAATCAGAACGCAGAAGAGCTAGAAGAGAAGACCTACTACGGAGATCAAAACAAAAACGGTGGTGCCGGAAGTGCTGTTGTTGATGTCGTCAATGAAAGTAAATACATATTAAAACACTGGCTTGACTACTGAAATAAGGTACTAGGAGACTGTTATGAACCAATAGCTTCTTATTTCACTATTTCACGGATTCTTATTGCAACTCTTATTTCAATTGTGGATCGGCCTTAACTTAATATCTAAGTATCGGCTTATTTGTTTTCGCCAAGGCAACCACAAAACGGAAGCTTTCAAATAAAGCTATTTGACACCTAAATATTATGGTAACTCAATTCAGTAGGTGTGGATTGGAGAGAGACTTGTATTCGAATGTCTTACGGGCAATACCATGTATATAACAATTACAAAGCAAGGGAGGTGGACTAATATTAAGGGAATTCTGCACACATCAAACACCTTTACCTGAATACATGTCGGCTCTAGAGAGGCTAACCGCTAACACAATGTTCGCCTCAGGCGGACACGACGGAGGTGAAAGACACGGTCCGGTCGGTAAAGGAAGTCGTCATCCCGATCGCCGGGGAGATCGAGGACGAGGCGGAGGAGAAGCGGCTAAAAGAAGACAACGACTATATCGACAAACTCCAGGGAGACACGAAGCGATCGGACGAGATCGAGAAGAAGTACGAACCGGAGCCCAAAGACGACGAGAGCGAGAGATACGAGAAGAACTACAGGAAGAAGATGGAGACGCGCTGTGAAGGTGGAGCCATTTGTTGAGTCTAGATTATAGAAAGCTTCCATCAACCTTAGTTATGGTTTTTTTGGGGTAATGTTGACATTCAACGCCCAACGGTTAAAATACGAAGGTATACTTTTGTCAAACTTATTGAATTTAAAATAAAAACGAATTAAAAACGGGTTGGTTGGAAAAATACAACAATATCACTTTCCATTAAATAGTCTTGGTCCTGGAATTCAATAAGTTTTGGAGCAAAATATTGAACAGCGTAATACTGTTGTAACATACTGATATTTTAACTACACTCGTATCTAATATTGAAACTATGCATTTTAATGTATTGACTTCCATAGTTGAAACGACAGCGCGGCAAAATGGAGACATTAGTTCGAAGTAGTTAGAAAATCTCACCCGTGGCGCTATCAGTGAGTTAATGCAGAACTGATAGCTCCAGCAAGCACACGGTAGATAGCACCAAACGTCCGTTGGCTACATACGCCTTACATTACACACAGCAGGAATTGTAGCGCATTCTGTGCGGTTACGGTGGAACCGCCAAAACTATTGGATCTTACTCTTCGCCGCCTTGCAAGACAATGACACAGACAATGGTGCAGCGTAGTATCGCCGTCTATTGACTGTTTTAGGGGCGTATAAAACTGATATTTCCAAAAACACAAACACAAAAGAAAAGATGAAACATTTTAGCTGTTCTGATATTTGATGTTTTAGAAAGACGTGACAGTTATAGTTTTGCCTATTATTGAACCGTTGTTCTGCCAGTATCTACGCACAACGTCAGTTTTCTCTTCTAACAGTCAACCCACCTCTCAACAACCCATTCTTCTAATTGTCAAGGCTTACAAAATACATATATATATATGTGTAGGTCGTACTTAAAACAACAACTTGTTTTTGTTTGTTTGCAGACGTCCTCAGCCGGGGAACGAGTAAATGTAGGGAGATGTTCGAGAAAGCGTACGACAAGTGTTACGACAAGGTCTCAGTGTTCGCCGCTTGGCTGCTCTGTTGGCCAATGAAACTCACGTTCGTCTGTAACCTGGTTGAAGGTAGGAACACTCTCACACATGCTACGACAAGGTTTCAATGTTCGCTGCTTGGCTGCTCTGTTGGCCAATGAAACTCACGTTCGTCTGTAACCTGGTTGAAGGTAGGAACACTCTCACACATGCTACGACAAGGTTTCAGTGTTCGCCGCTTGGCTGCTCTGTTGGCCAATGAAACTCACGTTCGTCTGTAACCTGGTAGAAGGTAGGAACACTCTCACACATGCTACGACAAGGTCTCAGTGTTCGCCGCTTGGCTGCTCTGTTGGCCAATGAAACTCACGTTCGTCTGTAACCTCGTTGAAGGTAGGGACACTCTTATACCACACTAGCTGTAGTTTTACCTATAGTTACCCGTAAGACGGTAACTATGAATAAATGGAGCTAACGTAATGTTGGAACATGTGCAAGCAACAATAAATGTGAATCAGAATAAAATTATGTGATTAACATGTAGAAATGCTAACAGCTGTTTAAACCCAATCCACACAGCGCATAACATTAATTAGCCCGAGAAAGCAAATGTTTTAAGTTCCACTAAGTAAAGAAATCATTTTTCTACTCTACTATGAGAATGTATATTGATTTAGAATGCATATAAAAAAACAAACAACTTTATTAAATGAACTCTTATACAAACACGAAAATAATCTTGACAAAAATCATGTGCAAGTAAAGTAATAATACTAATGTATTTCACAACCCTTTAAGTCGGTTTTCTATTTGCTATTTTTGTAAAGTCCTCAGAGCCAAACGTTGGATCTATTAAGTACACTATATTCAGTCTAGCGTTGACTGAATCATATACAGTAATGCACGTGATCTATAAGCAACAACATTAAACTAAATGCGACTAATTAACAGTTAGAGATATCATTAAATACTTCATTATACCGAGACAAGAAACTGAAAGAGGAGATGTAGGAATAAATGTTACGAGTAGTTTCATGAAATTAATGGATATCATATCTGAACTTCGAAGAAAGAAGAAATATAATATAATTGAAGGCCAAGTGGATGTCAAGAACAGTAGAGAGTCAAGATATCTATACCAAGACTGGAATACATTCCACAGATAATCCTGTTATACATCGTAATGGAAATATTATCTATACACGAAACTAAAGGCAAAAGAGAGGGAGGCAGTGGGACAAACTCAACTATTTATACAACGTGACATGAAACACGATGTCCGTAGTTGAGCAATTCACTCAACAGGTTTCAATGAGACCCGGCATCTCCACCAAAACACGCACAGTCGTCCCCTAGCGAAGGCTCGTCTAACTCCCAAGTCCGTTGAGCCTCCGCTCAAGCAGACCTCGGCAATACGCAACGCAAGACCTCGCTAACAACAACAGGTTTCAATGAGACCCGGCATCTCCACCAAAACACGCACAGTCGTCCCCTAGCGAAGGCTCGTCTAACTCCCAAGTCCGTTGAGCCTCCACTCAAGCAGGCCTTGGTAATGCGCAACGCAAGACCTCGCTAACAACAACAGGTACAATGAGACCCGGCACCTCCACCAAAACACGCACAGTCGTCCCCTAGCGGAGGCTCGTCTAACTCCCAAGTCCGTTGAGCCTCCGCTCAAGCAGGCCTTGGTAATGCGCAACGCAAGACCTCGCTAACAACAACAGGTTTCAATGAGACCCGGTACCTCCACCAAAACACGCACAGTCGTCCCCTAGCGGAGGCTCGTCTAACTCCCAAGTCCGTTGAGCCTCCGCTCAAGCAGGCCTTGGTAATGCGCAACGCAAGACCTCGTTAACAACATGATTACCATACGTTAATTAACTACAGAATCAAGTAATTGGTTGATCGCGACTGTGTTATTTCATGGACTGCGGCTGCGTATGAAATTACACTTATGTGTTATTATCTTTGTATTAGTAACAGTGCGCACAGAGGAAGCAGCGCTAGTCACTCGACAGCGGCCATTTTGTTGTTTTAATTGCATGTTTGTTTACATATTGGTTACTTGCGTGTTACTGGTCATCCGGTCGAGGTTCCCTCATCGTGATGACCGGTGCCCTCAAAGTGGACTCTCGTACACCACTATTGACATTCCATCATTATTCTTCTAACAAGGCCTTCATCATTTTTCCTCTTCCCACTTTATCCCTTCCTCATATTTGATCGCCCTCTTTGCGATTTAAACTCCGACCAACGCCCCACACCCCTTAAAACCCCTTAACCTCAATCCCTCCGTATTTTGGATTTCAATGACGATCCCAGCGATTTGCAATGGTTCTGCTATGGCTGATGTCATGTGATCCAGTTGATGTCATGTGATCCAGCTGATGTCATGTGATCCAGCTGATGTCATGTGATCCAGTTGATGTCATGTGATCCAGCTGATGTCATGTGATCCAGCTGATGTCATGTGATCCAGCTGATGTCATGTGATCCAGCTGATGTCATGTGATCCAGCTGATGTCATGTGATCCAGCTGATGTCATGTGATCCAGCTGATGTCATGTGATCCAGCTGATGTCATGTGATCCAGCTGATGTCATATGATTCAGCTGATGTCATGTGATCCAGCTGATGTCATGTGATCCAGCTGATGTCATGTGATCCAGCTGATGTCATGTGATCCAGCTGATGTCATGTGATCCAGCTGTCGACTAGGCCTACGTCGTCCAACACTAAATAACTAACTTGGATCATATAGCGTAATTTAACAATATGTATTGTTAAAATTATAAAAATCTCGAAAACGGTTAGAATTTGACTTTGCTTGTTTTTATATTTAAAATGTCATTACATATCAAAATTTTTGGATTATGAGGAACTGGATATTATTAAGTTATACGGATAATATTCAAAAGTGATTCCAAACGTATTGAGGTAGACAGTCTGCGATATGTTTATGTTCTTTGCTGATCCCTATGCCGGCGGAAGCGTATGCTTCTGGTAGGGCCACCCTAGCCGGACAGGTTGAGGGGGAGAAGTTAGACGAAATGGAGTCCACCTCCTCCCCTTTCCCTTTCCACCACTTTCCCATTTTCTCTCTTTTTCTCCTTCTTTCTCGCCCTCCTATTTGACTTTTTCCTCCAAACACTCCCCATCATCTTCATATTTCACCCCCTTATCGTCTCGATTAGCCAAGTTGCAAAATATGGGACGAGGAACCCAATTATCATCAGGAAAATTCTCATTTTATTGAAACGCAATTAGCTCTGCATATTTGTTATGATAGAATAATCCAACAAATGGTTCCATGAGACAAGTACAAACCATATAATTTTTTTGATGAGATGATTTTTTTTTTGGAGAGTGGTAGATTCATTTTAAAACCAGGACCCGTATTCTGTAACTTTTTTTCGTAGGTCCTGATATGGTTTCTGCCTGAATTCGACGTTGATCGGATAATTGCGATTTTGTAACTTTTTTGGTGCCCGTTTCCGCCTGAATCCATTTCCGTGGTCCTGATATGGTTTCAGTAGCTATTTTACTGGTGAAACGAAATCAGCCGTAATATTAAGCATGGATAATAACTGTTTACGCGTGATATTGAACTGCAAACTGCATTTAATAATTATGTTCCATTATAATGAGTGAAAAACACGAATAAACAACGTCTTTACTTTTCATTTGAGGCAGTCTTTATTATTCGAAAATCTCAGCCGGCGCCGCGGTCTAGTGACGCCCGCCATTAGAGAAATATTACGTAAACAACTCTAGCCTAGGCCTATTGTATCACTAGGACTGCCGTATTACTAGGCCGATACATATAAATTCAGTGTTAAGACATAATTAGATGTTGGCGTAGGCCTAGGCATTACCTTGTAGGGTTCCTAGAACATTGAGAAATTCCTAGAATAGAGAAATAGGGCATTCTAGGTTGCTTCTTGGACGCGTTCATGTAACTGTGTAGGGTTATGTTTGTTTTGATTTGAGCCGTGTTGCAGTGATCACGGCCCTCTAAATCATGATATTGTCTGTTTCTGATTGGCTTAAAGCCTCGGTGGCTCAGTCGCCTTGTGATGTCCTCCCAAAGCGTACATACACATTTCAGGCGCTGTTATAGAATCGCTATTTTGTTCATCTTTGGCGACGGCTGAAACGGGCAAATAATTTCTGCCTGCATTCGTTTCGGCTGCTTTCATTTCAGGCAGAAATGGGAAAGTTACCGAATAGGGGTCCTGTTAACTAGGGGTGACGTCTATAGACGTCATGTCGCTGTGTCTCCGCGCCCGCGAATGACGTCGATAGACGTCACGGAGGTTTCGTCGCAGCTCTACAATGGGGGTGACGGTGTTTGCCGTCATGGTTTATTTCAAAATACTCGTCGTCTTTCATGAACACATTGCGCCATCAAGGAACAAAATCATGTACTTGTAAGTGGTGAAGTAACTACTGGACAGTGATGCAACATGGCTACAGGCGGGAAACGAGCGCGAGTGACAGAAGAGGATATTTTAGAGATTGTAGACGATAGTGATAATAGTGACCTGGATATAAGTAGTGACGATGTATTAATTTCGCCACAATCTCACGAAGAGAATGAGTGTACGTTCATAATATTTTGATCAAAATTTCGGAATATGTGCGTGATGTAAGCCGGCATGGTGCACGTCGCGCCTAGCGCGGGATTTTTAACCAGTGCCACTCAGCGCGGAGAAAATACTCAGTTAACTGGTTAAGAATCAACGACGTTAAGATGGCAAAATTATGAAGTAGGGTGCTGAACTTTTTATAAACAATTTTAGATGTGATGAATTGCGTCAAACTAAATTGCAGATTTATTGAACACATGGTATACTTACCACGAAACAACCATACTGATGAGTTCGCCATCCAGTCATCCTACGTGTGATTCGTGGCCAATCAGCGATTAGTATTTGAGATCGTGTCTCGTTGGTTGGCTACGAATCAGTCGTCAATGACGAAACATTAGATTGTGCCAGGATGCTAGTCTATAGAACATAGGTTTGTCTGCCTGTAGGCCTGCTAGATATTCGAGGTTAAAAGTGGAAATACACACTCTTGCGGTAGAAATGCGAACTATAGAATGGAGTCGTGATGCCACAGCGCCACTATGTATGATTTTAATGTCGAATAGCTAAGGTAGCAGCGCAATGTTAACCGGATGTCGGAGGAGAGAGCAGAAATAGAAGCTGATATCTACAGACAGGCGAACCCCCGAAATCGGTAACGACTACAATTCCACGCTGCAAAAAAAAAACAGCATGAACACAGACGCCAATAATGATATTACGTTGTTCGGTGCTAGTGAGACAGATGGAAGTGGCATTTACACAATAACATCTAGAAATTATCATAAAGTAAATTACCTCACAAAACGGACACGTAATTTTCATCTAAAATAATACGTTCTTGATTTTCGTCAACCTTAATCATCGCATCACTTCAATTAACCTCTATTTTTAGGCTGCTCGGCCGTCAGCAACCTATAGCAGGAAAACACTGCTCTGTCTAATTTCTAGCAGCAGCTTGTTTTACAGGCGGACGCGCAATTTATTGCTAGAATTGTTACTCTTTGCTTAATAGCGGGCTAGTAGAACCAGCGAACACACCTTATGTATATGTATAAGTTTTGACCTTGACCCCGACAGCACTGGGCGGCAGCAAAGCATGCGACGCCGTCGACAGCGTTGAGCCAGGATTGGGCGAGGGCTACAGCAGACTGAAACACTCTGGGGGCGAGATAGAGCGAGAGTTATGTCTATTCTACTTGTGTACGCTTTGACCTTGACCCCGACAGCACTGGGCAGCAGCAAAGCATGCGACGCCGTCGACAGCGTCGAGCCAGGATTGGGCGAGGGCTACAGCAGACTGAAACACTCTGGGGGCGAGATAGAGCGAGAGTTATGTCTATTCTACTTGTGTACGCTTTGACCTTGACCCCGACAGCACTGGGCGGCAGCAAAGCATGCGACGCCGTCGACAGCGTCGAGCCAGGATTGGGCGAGGGCTACAGCAGACTGAAACACTCTGGGGGCGAGATAGAGCGAGAGTTATGTCTATTCTACTTGTGTACGCTTTGACCTTGACCTCGACAGCACTGGGCGGCAGCAAAGCGTGCGACGCCGGCGACAGCGTCGAGCCAGGATTGGGCGAGGGCTACAGCAGACTGAAACACTCTGGGGGCGAGATAGAGCGAGAGTTATGTCTATTCTACTTGTGTACGCTTTGACCTTGACCTCGACAGCACTGGGCGGCAGCAAAGCGTGCGACTCCGTCGACAGCGTGGAGACAGGATTGGGCGAGGGCTACAGCAGACTGAAACACTCTGGGGGCGAGATAGAGCGAGAGTTATGTCTATTCTACTTGTGTACGCTTTGACCTTGACCTCGACAGCACTGGGCGGCAGCAAAGCGTGCGACGCCGGCGACAGCGTCGAGCCAGGATTGGGCGAGGGCTACAGCAGACTGAAACACTCTGGGGGCGAGATAGAGCGGGAATTCAAGGACGTCAAACTGCAGTACGAGATAGTGAAGCCGCCTGATCTGGTGAGACACACGCAAACGCACACGCACCCACACACGCACACGCACCCTATAGGAAGGCGTAGCCATCACAGAGAGCGTTGGGCGGCGTCCGGCCAACAGTCACCGAGTATTGGATGCACTACAACATTCAACAATAAAAATTCCTAATTATTTGTCAAAAATATTTGACTTCTTTGGAACCAGTGGATATTTTTCCAAAAAATAACATAGATAGCGCTGCTAAGCAACCTCCTTTCAGCGCCATTGATGAATAATAACAATAAAACAACAATGAAAATTGACAGCTAAACCACTCCTCCTCCTCCTCCTCCACTCCTGACTGCTCTGATAGAGCACTCAAAATAGACTAGATGCATTCTGGTGGCAATAAAATAAATTTCTATGAGGAGTGGTTTAGCTGTCAATTTTCATTGTTGTTTTATTGTTATTATTCATCAATGGCGCTGAAAGGAGGTTGCTTAGCAGCGCTATCTATGTTATTTTTGAGTCCTCTTCACTCACTTGTTAAACTCCTATTAGCTGGTTATCGGCGATTATCTACGAACAAACATTTCGGCTGCCATGCGTTATGGACGAGTATTTGTTGTAACGTGGTTGTACCCATGGTTACCAAACTGGGTTTACTAATTCGAAATTTAACGAAGTGCACTGCCTCCTCGAAAGGTTTTCGGTGACTTCCAGCAGGCGGTGCTCAGTGGCCGGAACAAGGAGGTTATATAAAGGGCCGGAACTCTCGCAGCGCTGCAGTGTTGGCATTTGTTGTACTTTGTCTGTGCTCCTATTTGCTTTCTTTGGAGCTGGTTTCACCAAACATTTAATCTCCGATTCGCCGGTAATCGGAGATTTCCTGCAACAAGCATTTTGTTTGTTCAAATCATGGTTACCAAACCGAGATAAAAAAGCAGCCGAACTAATTTTGTGAATTCGGGCCTTGAAAACATTATCATTTTTACAAAATCTTGTTTGTATAACCAAACTTTAACTTCAACAAACAAAAATGTAAATCTCTCTGTATAGTTGATTTAATGAGTATTTATAACCATTTACACAAAACCTACTTAATTGTAATATTTCTATACGTACGTCAAATGTATTATAAGTAAAATACGATTATTTACTTGGGTTGATACATAACAAATGCCTTCTTGCAGGTGACGTCAACAACTTGTAACTGGTGGAAGGAAGTCTCCGTGGCTACAACTTTTTCTCACATCAGCAGAGCTAGGCCCGGTTCCTATGTCTCTTGCTACGCGGCAAGACAATGCGCAGTGACCAATGAGAACTATGACAATTCTTGCCGCGCGGCAGCACCGTGACGGAAAACGCTGTGATTGGTCACCGCGTATCAACTTGCGCGCGGCAAAAGACATGGGAACCGGCCTTTACAAATGTTATTTCTACATCGTGATTCCCCGCCATTTATGAAGACATACCTACTATATTATTATCTTTTGCTATTCCTCAACTACACAAAATGGCCTCGTGCCGTTCTTGTGTATTCCCTGACCTTACAATGTACAGCTTGACGTGCACGTCTTGTTACAGCTTGCCGTGCACGTCTTTTTACAGCTTGACGTGCACGTCTTGTTACGGCTTGACGTGCACGTCTTGTTCCAGCTTGACGTGCACGTCTTGTTCCAGCTTGACGTGTATGTATCGTCCTACAGCTTGACGTGCATGTCTTGTTACAGCTTGACGTGTATGTCTCGTCCTACAGCTTGACGTGCATGTCTAGTCCTACAGCTTGACGTGCATGTCTAGTCATACAGCTTGACGTGCATGTCTCGTCCTACAGCTTGACGTGCATGTCTCGTCCTACAGCTTGACGTGCATGTCTAGTCCTACAGCTTGACGTGCATGTCTAGTCCTACAGCTTGACGTGTACGTCTCGTCCTACAGCTTGACGTGCATGTCTCGTCCTACAGCTTGACGTGCATGTCTCGTCCTACAGCTTGACGTGCACGTCTGGTTACAGCTTGACGTGCATGTCTAGTCCTACAGCTTGACGTGCATGTCTCGTCCTACAGCTTGACGTGCACGTCTTGTTACAGCTTGACGTGCATGTCTCGTCCTACAGCTTGACGTGCATGTATTGTTATAGCTTGACGTGTATGTCTCGTCCTACAGCTTTACGTGTATGACATGTTACAACTTGGCGTGCATGTCTCGTCCTACAGCTTGACGTGTTTGTCTTGTTATAGCTTGACGTGTATGTCTCGTCCTACATCTTGACGTCCATGTCTCGTCCTACAGCTTGACGTGTATGCCTTGTCCTACAGCTTGACGTGCATGTCTCGTCCTACAGCTTGACGTGCATGTCTCGTCCTACAGCTTGACGTGTTTGTCTTGTTATAGCTTGACGTGTATGTCTCGTCCTACAGCTTTACGTGTATGACATGTTACAACTTGACGTGCATGTCTCGTCCTACATCTTGACGTCCATGTCTCGTCCTACAGCTTGACGTGTATGCCTTGTCCTACAGCTTGACGTGCATGTCTCGTCCTACAGCTTGACGTGCATGTCTCATCCTACAGCTTGACGTGCATGTCTTGTTATAGCTTGACGTGTATGTCTCGTCCTACAGCTTTACGTGTATGACATGTTACAACTTGACGTGCATGTCTTGTCCTACATCTTGACGTCCATGTCTCGTCCTACAGCTTGACGTGCATGTCTCGTCCTACAGCTTGACGTGTATGCCTTGTCCTACAGCTTGACGTGCATGTCTTGTCCTACAGCTTGACTGGTGTGACTTGTCCTACAGTTCGACCTGCATGTCTTGTTACAGCTTGACGTGTATGTATCGTCCTACAGTTTGACGTGTATGTCTCGTCCTACAGCTTGACGTGCATGTCTTGTCCTACAGTTTGACCTGCATGTCTTGTTACAGCTTGACGTGCATGTCTCGTCCTACAGCTTGACGTGCACGTCTTGTTACAGCTTGACGTGCATGTCTAGTCCTACAGCTTGACGTGCACGTCTTGTTACAGCTTGACGTGCATGTCTAGTCCTACAGCTTGACGTGCATGTCTAGTCCTACAGCTTGACGTGCATGTCTCGTCCTACAGCTTGACGTGAACGTCTTGTTACAGCTTGACGTGCATGTCTCGTCCTACAGCTTGACGTGCATGTCTCGTCCTACAGCTTGACGTGTATGCCTTGTCCTACAGTTTGACCTGCATGTCTTGTTACAGCTTGACGTGTATGTCTTGTTACAGCTTGACGTGTATGTCTCGTCCTACAGCTTGACGTTTATGTCTCGTCCTACAGTTTGACCTGCATGTCTTGTTACAGCTTGACGTCCATGTCTCGTCCTACAGCTTGACGTGTATGCCTTGTCCTACAGTTTGACCTGCATGTCTTGTTACAGCTTGACGTGTATGTCTCGTCCTACAGCTTGACGTTTATGTCTCGTCCTACAGTTTGACCTGCATTTCTTGTTACAGCTTGACGTGTGTGTATCGTCCTACAGCTTGACGTGTATGTCTCGTCCTACAGCTTGACGTGTATGTCTTGTCCTACTGCTTGACGTGTGTGCCTTGTCCTACAGTTGGACGTGCATGTCTCGTCCTACAGCTTGACGTGTATGCCTTGTCCTACAGTAGGACGTGCATGTCCTCTCATACAGCTTTATGTGCTTGCCTTGTCTTACAGCTTGACGTGTATGCCTGATCCTACAGCTTGACGTGTATGCCTTGTTCTACAGCTTGACGTTTTTGCCTTGTTCTACAGCTTGACGTGCTTGCCTTGTCCTACACCTTGACGTGCATGTCTCGTCCTACAGCTTTACGTGTATGACATGTTACAACTTGACGTGCATGTCTCGTCCTACAGCTTGACGTGCATGTCTTGTCCTACAGCTTGACGTGCTTGCCTTGTCCTACAGCTTGACGTGCATGTCACGTCCTACAGCTCCATGTGCATGTCTCGTTCTACAGCTTGACGTGTATGCCTTGTCCTACAGCTTGACGTGTATGCCTTGTCCTACTGTTGGACGTGCATGTCTCGTCCTACAGCTTGACGTGTATGCCTTGTCCTACAGCTTGACGTGTATGCCTTGTCCTACAGCTTGACATGTATGCCTTGTCTTACAGCTTGACGTGTATGCCTTGTCCTACAGTTGGACGTGCATGTCTCGTCCTACAGCTTGACGTGCATGTCTTGTCCTATAGCTTGACGTGCATGCCTTGTCCTACAGCTTGACGTGCATGTCTCGTCCTACAGCTTGACGTGTATGCCTTTACCTACAGCTTGACGTGTATGCCTTGTCCTACTGTTGGACGTGTATGCCTTGTCCAACAGCTTGACGTGTATGCCTTGTCCTACACCTTGACGTGTATGCCTTGTCATTCACCTTGACGTGTATGCCTTGTCCTACAGCTTGACGTGTATGCCTTGTCTTACAGCTTGACGTGTATGCCTTGTCCTACAGCTTGACGTGCATGTCTCGTCCTATAGCTTGACATGTATGCCTTGTCCTACAGCTTTACGTGTATGCCTTGTCCTACAGCTTGACGTGCATGTCTCGTCCTACAGCTTGACGTGCATGTCTCGTCCTATAGCTTGACATGTATGCCTTGTCCTACTGCTTGACGTGTATGCCTTGTCCTACAGCTTGACGTGTATTCCTTGTCCTACAGTTGGACGTGCGCGACGCCGCGGACACTGCAAAGTCCGTCATGAAGGACTTCGAGGACAAGAAATACGTGCTCGATGCCGTTCTGTTACTCGTCAAGCGAGCGCTCGCCTTTGTCTTCATCAAGATTATCCTCAGGTGAGTTAAAGTCCGGCCCGAGTCCCTCTTGGTCGTTGCTGTAGTCAGCCCCAGCGCCAGCGTTACAGATGCTTACAGTGTGTTAGGTACTCGACCTGTTAGTGGAGTGAACAAGCTGCTAACATATCGTCCATAGCGACCAAGCTATTTACAACAGAAACAGACTGTTCAATGTGTCACCACTTCAATTCTGGATTTTTTTTAATAGTAATCATGGTGGTATTTTTTTTATCAATTAGATCTATTTTGAGTTAGTGCACAGAAGTTCCACGACAAGTATCTACAGGACATACAGTTCGACAACATGTACGTGACGCGTTACACAGAGAGCCGGTGGCCTTATGCCTCTACCCATAGTAAGTGTATGTGTACTCAATGGCATAACTCACGTCTGTTAGCGCACAGAAGTATCACGACAAGTATCTACAGGACATACAGTTCGACAACATGTACGTGACGCGTTACACAGAGAGCCGGTGGCCTTATGCCTCTACCCATGGTAAGTGTATGTGTACTCAATGGTATAACTCACGTATGTTAGTGCACAGAAGTACCACGACAAGTATCTACAGGACATACAGTTCGACAACATGTACGTGACGCGTTACTTCCGCAAGATCGACGCCCGACGTCACCACAGAGGCAACTCGACACTACTCCCGCTCAAGAAGATTGAGAAGAACACTTTCATTGACCCCTACGCGCCCCTACCTGCCAAGCAGGAGCGCGTCAGTCTGGTAAGTCCCCCACACGGGAAACATGTCTTAAAACATTTCCGAAAATGTTTTCAGTTGCATTATTTTATCGTGGTGTTTGCAATTGACGCCACGTGGAAAACATTTCCAAAGATATTACAAACAATCGGCGCAGAGGCAAATAAGAGTTGAGATTCGAATCACGTGAATACCAATGGCACTGCTACGATTTTAAAGTTTAGACGTGTACCCTACAACAACAACAACCTCAACAACAACAACAACAACAACAACAACAACAACAACAACAACAACAACAACAACAACAACAACAACAACAACAACAACAACAACAACAACAACAAAAACAACAACAACAACAACAACAACGACGACGACGACAACAACAACAACAACAACAACAACAACAACAACAACAACAACAACAACAACAACAACAACAACAACAACAACAACAACAACAACAACAACAACAACAACAACAACAACAACAACAACAACAACAACAACAACAACAACAACAACAACAACAACAACAACAACAACAACAACAACAACAACAACAACAACAACAACAACAACAACAACAACAACAACAACAACAACAACAACAACAACAACAACAACAACAACAACAACAACAACAACAACAACAACAACAACAACAACAACAACAACCACGACGACGACGACGACACGTTTAGTGGTAGTGACAGGCGATCTGTTGTCGTGGTTTTGGGGTTATTGCGGTCTGACAAGTTGACGAGTGCTGTTTCATGTCGACATGCAAAAATGCCTTCACACTGTGTCGTTGTCGGCTTGGACTAGCTACATAATTCAGTGTTGTTTGTTTACATTTTGTCCTGTTTCTGGCTAGGCCCTGGACCGTGGCTAGGCCTACCCAACTCCCAAGCTAAGTAAATTACAAAATTACAGAAACTGCACTTCTAGAATATGGGATGAGATAAACCTATAATTCCAAATAACTAAGACTTAACCTAAGCTAGTGCAGCTGCGCGCTTCCAATGCAGAAGGTCCCGGGTTCAAATCCCGCTTCAGGCAAAAGATATTTAACTCCTAATATGGATTCAATTCCATCACTTTTTGGCGGAGGAATAAGTAAACGGTGACTTTGGAGCCCTCCTAGCAACGAAGCACTCAATAAATTCAAACTTTTTCTGAATCGGCCTTGTTGATTCTGGCATTTGTCCGCAGGTGCTCGCACTGGCCACACAGTGATTCATATGCTTCATATTTGACATATCAATCTTTTATTGGTTATCGCTCACTCGTCGATGGTGTTCGGAGCCTACAGGGTTGGTTTAGTCGCTTTAAATTAGTCCCCCACTGAAAATCAGTCTTTTTACTGAGTGGGCAGGCTCTAGATGTGAAGTTATTTTTATTTTTTATTTTTATTTATGATGTTACTATAAAGAGCGAGTACATCCCAAAACATGTATCGTGCTGAACGCCTAAATTCTCATTGATTAAAGCCGCGATAAGATAACCAAATATCTTAAGTACTTCCACCAGAGGTGATAAAGGGGAGAACTTCTCTATTGACTTTTCTCCGTCAAATGGCATTCAGATTCTGACCATGATTATTTCAATACTATTGCAAAAGATGTTAGCACTAGCAAGTGAAAATATTTTCAAAAATGTTTTCAGCAAATGTTTTCCGTGTGGCGACAGCTTTAGTAGTCATAAGAAATTATTCAAGTCATTTCGATCCCTCTAACGCTTATCTTGATGGTAAAATTAGAAAAGGCGTACCCTGCTCCAGTAAAAGTTTACAAAAAATTAAGATTTAAAACTTTCTGGCTTGAGTTGTTATATTATAATTTTAAATCTCTGCCGGCGTGACGAGTGACTTTGAGTGACTTTGAGTGACTGAGACGCAGAGAGTTTATCTCGCGGAAAAGCTTAATATATTTTAATTTCTTGCCTAACAAACTGAGATGGGTGACCTTTGTTTCGATCCAGGTTTCGTCGACTTTCTTAACTAGATGACGGCGAAATCCTGCCACAAAGATTTCTCTCTTTAAAATGCGGCGTGCCTGCACGAATATAATGAGACCACAGTATAAGGAATGTATATTGTATATTCATCAGCAAAACTGGAACAATTTTCTTGCTGAATACACATGCGAGCACAGTTCCTATGCCTATGGGCTGTGGGCCTAGCATAGTGGTGGGTGAATAGTCGATAAAGTAGAACTACTACAACTTGAGATAGAGGGCTTGTTCAAGCTAGTTCAACAATCACATACGAGCAGCGCTGGCGTCTAGGTGGCGGCACAAATATTGAAAGATGGCGTCGGAATGTTTACGTTTGGTCGGGGTGACAGCATATTTTAAATAATGTCCCTAGTCCAATTTTGATTGAGGCATGTGTTTATAACATTTACCTAGGCCTAAAGATCTAGCTATAATGAATTTTATCTGGTTAGGGGCTCTTGAAACATAACAAAATATCTAGCAGCTGTCACCTGCCAAACTCCAATGTTTGTACCGTCCCCCATGCTGCGATCTCGTGAGTAAAAACATTGATGACGTATACAGGAACAAGCCGTCCACGACATACGCTAGTGTCACAGGGAAGCAGGGCTCTCAAAAGTAGAGATCTCAG
Source organism: Isoperla grammatica (assembly GCA_945910005.1). Lineage (NCBI taxonomy): Eukaryota > Metazoa > Arthropoda > Insecta > Plecoptera > Perlodidae > Isoperla > Isoperla grammatica. The sequence goes on from OX246738.1 coordinate 74,036,813, forward strand.
AATACACCAGATGCATTCTGGTGGCAAGAAAATAAACTATTATGAGGAGGAGTTAACCTATCAATTGATTGGTCATTGAGTATTGTTCAATAGGGAATGTGCATGAATTTTCTACAGCTCTGAAGGTACGTGGAATATATTGTTATTCATCTAAAGACATCACAAACCTAATTTAAAAGTTTTAAAATTAATTCATTATACTTCTATACATGTTCAAAGATTTTGACTATCTGTTTCCCGCACTTTTATTTTTAAACGGTATGTACGTCACGATCCATGAAAATCACTGCTTATATGAATGTCTTTGCATGTAACCTCCTTGGAATTTGCCACCGCCTCCTAGACGAAACAATCAAATTTTCAAGGTCATCATCTAACCTTGTCAAAATTTTTACTCAAGCCGTTGTCAAGTCTGCTTCATATGAATAACAACACCCAATATTTACTGATATTCTATGAAAATAGGTTTGGTATTATTGTTTTTATAGTAATTGGGCTTCAAAATTTATTACTAGGCGTACTAGACATTAATTCGATTTTATATGATTATGGATATGATAACTTCCAAATAAGCGTTATTGTATTTATCATTTTATGATTGGTTGATTGCTGATACATGGCAGGTGACGTATGCCCCGTTTTTCCCGCCATAAATATGTGTGAAACTTTCAGCTCGTTTTTATAAATGAAACTTTATTCTATGTCATCTTTGTATTCAGGAAGTCAATCCTAATCTAGCAAAATGCTAAAAAAAATTATGCATATTCCCCATTGTTAAATCATCAACGCAAAGATAAGGAGACTGTTTAGCAGTTGTTAGCTTTAGTCACCAAGGAGTTTCGCTATACTGAATAGTCATATGATGACGAGTGGGGGTTTAGGACACAAAGGGAGAAGACGGGGAAAAAGGTTGTATTTGGATGATATGAAAATGGGCGGATGGTACATGAAAAACAAAAATATTAATGTCTGTGAGTTCTTTTTGTGGCATCTAGTCACCTCGAGGAGGAACCCACACTGACTGCCTTACTTTCGCACCTCCTTCGATCAGCAGAGTTATACCAAAGTTATACCCTGGGGCTATACTACCCCGGGCCTAGATGGGGTACCTTAATAGTAACCTAAAAGTTAAGACAGGAAAACTGGGTTTTCATTAGCTGAAATATTTGGTGGCGATCCCAGCGGTGAGGATCTAAATTAAGTCGGTCGATTCTGTAAAAGTCAACAACTACGTTGTAAACAGGTAACTTCTTTATCGACTCTGAGTTTAGCTACAATCGCTCTGCGTCGTAGCACTGTTTCTTTTTATCGCCTCCCATTGTAAATGCACCCTGTTTCCTGTCTTAACCGCGAGGTTACGCACTGCGCAGCCAGTGAGGTAGATAGACTCCTATGCAGTGACGTCATTCATCTAGAGAAATGCTCAAATCGTTCAGAACTCAAGGAGAAATTATTATCTTTGTTTTCCGTCGCACAAAATGTTTCAAAACATTATTATTCAGTCTATATCTGCAACAGGACTGAGATCCCACTAGGGAAAAATTGAATATACTGTACTTGATGAATGATGAATGATTATGAGGAAGGGAGGAGGGAAAGCCTGGTACCGGCACGTAGCCTACTCCCGTCGAAAAGTACCAAGGCGACCATCGGCCTTACGTCCCATCCGAAAGGAAGGTGTAACTTTGACCACTCGTATAGGTTCCTCCACTAACCTGGACTGTTGAGCAGTTGACGAGAAGAACGAAGCTGTTACACAAGCTTTCGAACCCTCCAATCTGCTCTAACCAACGGTAACTATAGTGTTTCAGAGAAGAGCAGTCACCCACCCTTCTCCTGACCTAGCCCGAGGTTGCTTTACTTCGATGCTCGTATGGGAACCGGCTAAGCGACCGCGGCTTAGCCGTTGGCTTAGTAAGACTTAGGTTGGAATTCATAGTCGGCCCCTACACCTAGGGGCGCCCATTGTTACCAAGGTAACAATTGTTTGCATGTTATTTCCCATCAGGGAAACAAAGCCATAACAATAATGGGCGCCCCTAGGTGTAGGGGCCGACTATGAATTCCAACCTTAGATGTGACAAAAGATTTTGGAAGTGGAGATGGTCCCTTTAAGCGAATGTTTGTACCTAGACGCGTCACACCGTCAAGCTTCTGCTGGAGATGGTGACCGCCACGACCTTCATCCTCCTGGACCGCTTGTTCTTCGAGTCCCTGGACCTGGTGCAGCGCCACGCCCAGATCGAGTACCACCAGACCGGTAAGGCCGTTAACCCTGAGCAACATTATTCCCCGGGCAATGTTGCAAGATAAGATAATATACTTTTAGTCTATCGGTATTTATGGAGTGTGCTGTTAAACTTTAACGTAAAACCCACTGTTTTTTTTGTTTCAGCATTAAGTTAATGTTTTATTTGGGTACTTTATTAATTTGGCCGTCGAATTTACTCCATATTTCCATTTCGGCGCCATAAGAGGCATGTTAAGTGGACTGGGATTTTTCGCAAACTTGAAAATAATGGATTTTTTTCATAGTATTGATATAATTTGAAGGTGTCGTTCATTTTAAGTTTTATATGTAGGCCTAATCATAAACCACAAAAATGAATGACACCTTCAAATGTAAAGTTCAAACTTCAAAGTGTAACAGCACACTCCATTCGAGATTTTTATTTTTGCAATGTGTTCATTTGTTTGTCTACAACTGTGACTTGGTGCACAGGTAGGATGATGGAACTGCAACGGGAATATGGCCGCTAAAATGTCCATTACGTAACGTGAATATAAAGAATCAAAAAACCTAAACAGGCGATACAAATTGTCATTCAAAATGTGAGATACTATTACAAATTTGCTCTAAGCTTGGGCCCGGGTTCACAAAACTTTTGAGATATTTTGCTCAAATCAAACATAGCTACTGATAGAAGACCATCCAGACGTCTCGTAATATTCCTCGCTATCATAGCTGTATGATTGTGTTAGTACATAGCTACTGATAGAAGACCATCCAGACGTCTCGTAATATTCCTCGCTATTATAGCTGCATGATTGTGTTAGTACATAGCTACTGATAGAAGACCATCCAGACGTCTCGTAATATTCCTCGCTATTATAGCTGCATGATTGTGTTGGTACATAGCTACTGATAGAAGACCATCCAGACGTCTCGTAATATTCCTCGCTATTATAGCAGCATGATTGTGTTAGTACATAGCTACTGATAGAAGACCATCCAGACGTCTCGTAATATTCCTGGCTATTATAGCTGCATGATTGTGTTAGTACATAGCTACTGATAGAAGACCATCCAGACGTCTCGTAATATTCCTCGCTATTATAGATGCATTATTGTGTTAGTACATAGCTAGCTACTGATAGAAGACCATCCAGACGTCTCGTAATATTCCTCGCTATTATAGCTGCATGATTGTGTTAGTACATAGCTACTGATAGAAGACCATCCAGACGTCTCGTAATATTCCTCGCTAAAATAGCTGCATGATTGTGTTAGTACTGATAGAAGACCATCCAGACGTCTCGTAATATTCCTCGCTATCATAGCAGCATGATTGTGTTAGTACATAGCTACTGATAGAAGACCATCCAGACGTCTCGTAATATTCCTCGCTATTATAGCTGCATGATTGTGTTGGTACATAGCTACTGATAGAAGACCATCCAGACGTCTCGTAATATTCCTCGCTATTATAGCTGCATGATTGTGTTAGTACATAGCTACTGATAGAAGACCATCCAGACGTCTCGTAATATTCCTCGCTATTAAAGCTGCATGATTGTGTTAGTACATAGCTACTGATAGAAGACCATCCAGACGTCTCGTAATATTCCTCGCTATTATAGCTGCATGATTGTGTTAGTACATAGCTACTGATAGAAGACCATCCAGACGTCTCGTAATATTCCTCGCTATTATAGCTGCATGATTGTGTTAGTACATAGCTAGCTACTGATAGAAGACCATCCAGACGTCTCGTAATATTCCTCGCTATTATAGCTGCATGATTGTGTTAGTACACAGCTATACTGATAGAAGACCATCCAGACGTCTCGTAATATTCCTCGCTATTATAGCAGCATGATTGTGTTAGTACACAGCTATACTGATAGAAGACCATCCAGACGTCTCGTAATATTCCTCGCTATTATAGCTGCATGATTGTGTTAGTACACAGCTATACTGATAGAAGACCATCCAGACGTCTCGTAATATTCCTCGCTATTATAGCTGCATGATTGTGTTAGTACATAGCTAGCTACTGATAGAAGACCATCCAGACGTCTCGTAATATTCCTCGCTATTATAGCTGCATGATTGTGTTAGTACATAGCTAGCTACTGATAGAAGACCATCCAGACGTCTCGTAATATTCCTCGCTATTATAGCTGCATGATTGTGTTAGTACATAGCTACTGATAGAAGACCATCCAGACGTCTCGTAATATTCCTCGCTATTAAAGCTGCATGATTGTGTTAGTACATAGCTACTGATAGAAGACCATCCAGACGTCTCGTAATATTCCTCGCTATTATAGCTGCATGATTGTGTTAGTACATAGCTACTGATAGAAGACCATCCAGACGTCTCGTAATATTCCTCGCTATTATAGCTGCATGATTGTGTTAGTACACAGAAGTGTCTGTTGTGTTGAAAGAGTCTGAACAATATTTGTCGTCCATTTAGCCTGACTCGCCAACCGATCATATCTTCCACTTGGAAACTGCCCAAAACGGGGTTACAAAAAACTATTTCCGCAAAACTTCTTGGCCCATAAAAGCAGAAGTTGCTTGCAGCTGAAACAGTTTGTTGGATTGGAATAAATTGTGAAGCATTCAGTATACAAAACAAAACCAATGTTGAAAGTTGAACAGGAAGCGACCACAATGCCAAAGCAATGCGAAAAAATATATTTTGGCTACTCCACCAATAATGTTACCCCCCCTAATAATCTGTGGCTACTCGTTGTCCTAACCTGTTTTTCGTGTAAAGACTGATCTTATCAGTTAGTTTAGCCACCAACAGCCTTCGAATAAGCTTGGTACGTAACCGACGGCGACAGCTCACATTGTTTATAAATCCCGTCTCGTACAACTATGTTCCTTCGTGTTTCTGTGTTTTTAATGTAGTCTGGACACTTAAAGCAGATCATAGAACAGCTCGTACCCAAGGCAAACTATCCGATATTAGAGAATGTGCTACTTACAACCCACCTAAAGTAAACTTATTTAAGGTTAATTCACACACTTATTTAAGATTTAAGTTTTAACAAAATCAAATCAAGCCAAAAGCATTATGGCGTTTACACACTTCCCTCAGATTAAGATTAATGGAAACCATAGCAACGTTAGCTCTTATAACAAAAATTCTTAGCCCAGCCAATGAAAAACGACGTTTTATAAATCTGCCAATGGTAGCGGTTCTAAGTAAAACAGTTAGGAAAACAAAACCTTAAATCTTAAATAAGTGTGTAAACCGAACTTTAAAAGAAGAAAAATTAATCTTTTTTTAATAAATCGATGGCTATATCCAATGAAAATAAACAATTTATGGTATGTACATTTTTCATTATATTCCATGATTTATTTACAGTGAAATACTACTGTGGTTAAGCGTAATAATAAATATAAAGTACATATATGACACAATACAATTAAGTCGATACATATTATATACAAGTATAAATAAAAGTATAACTTTACTTGGGTTATTTGGAGTGAGTGGGGTTTGGGGGGCATATCAAACGTTATAATATGTATTATTATGTGAGCAGATTGTGCAGAACGTCATTGAAGTATTATGAGCCTCGGATGAACATTGAGTAAGCTAGAAACTTGTTCTCACTATGGCAACCAGGGTTTCCATTGGTTGTTATTGTGAAAAAAATTAACATCCTTCTAGATATGTATCCGAAGTTCATAAAAATGGTGTTAGTGTTTTAAGATGTTAATATTAATTTTTCGCAATGATGAATGATGAAAAAGGTATAAAATATTATTAAGTAATGCGCGAAGAAACGACGATCATGATGAACGATGATCTGGTTAATAGAGATCGAATTATACTGAAAATGGGACAGTGTTAGATTTCCTGGAGAAATTAGGTTTGTTCTTTTGATATCTAATTTTGGGTGGAAGTGTAGTGGGCATGTTCGCTATAATTGCATCATAGTGGAAGGGATGGATCAACACTCAGCTGTTTTAAACGAACGTTATTAGTGAACTTTATACTGTGTATTATGTATAAGTTACGTATTATATATCATGTTACGTATTGCATAATGTACGAGTGGGTGGAAAAAGTAAACCTTTTATCCATTAAGTTTACACAATAACAAGGTGGCACTGGAAAAATGTTAAAAATAACAACTTTTTCTTCGATTTTCTTAGATTTTATTTAAATAGTAAAAAGAATGGTTAAAAAGAACTGACCTATTGTCTTCTTGATTTCATGGCTTCCTTGTTGGATGCGTTCAAACTTTGACTCAATATTCTAAACGCATTATGTGTGAAGCAATGTGTTCGAGTACCGTTTTATTGGAATACCAGGGTATTGGAATTTCCAACTCGGTCAAACCGGTCACTGGCCACAGATTTCGTCAACTCAATAGGAATTTGCTCGTTAATTCTCAATATTGGTGCGAGTTTACAAACTCAATAGATCTTATTCTAAAACTTCAGAAGGAACATAGTTTCTAATTTTCTAAAATAAATACTTTCATTTCTAAGTTTGACATGTTATATTTCCAGCTGAAACAACTCGTGACGTCATCGCCCTGTAAACAACTTGTTTACTCGTGACGTAACGTGATTACTCCTGCCTTTGTAAATTAGTACTGGGATATGCATGCATGTTGTCGAGTACGTCGTTGCACACAAATAATCCCAATAATCCAATAAAATAAAAGAATAAAATAAAAATAGAAATAGAAATAGAAATAGAAATAGAAATATAAATGTAAATATAAAATAAATATAAATTTTTGTTACATAGTTGCACAAAAACCAACCACTTGTGCATTGTTGCGCTTGTGGAATGTACATTCTGTTGCAAATAAAGGCTTAATAAAAAAAAAAAAAAATCGCTTGAGCAGTAGTTTTCTGAACCCCTATTCTATTACAATACTGTAACCGATCAGCCACGTGGCCGTGACCGAAAATCGTTTAATTATTATTCCAAGATGGTGAGGATAGACAATTTGTGGTAGTACAGGAAAATGCAGAACCTACCATAAAACCTACCATAACCCCCAGATACAGGTAAGGGAGCGACGGACCAATTGATGAACAACCATGGATCTCAAATGCGAGATCCTAAGACCCATAATTTTAAGGTACATTTGGAATATTTGAATAAATGCATTGTATGTACTATGTACTAGTATGTTTCATAATATTTAAGGTTTATCCAGGAAGACGATAATTATTTTTCGCGTTTAATTAATGCATATATAAGACATTCTCGTTCGTAAAAGAAGCACACCTTATTTCGAATACCGCATATTTTTCCCGGTTTCATAACATACGGCTAAATATTTAGCATCCACCAATGAAAAGCGCGGTTACAATAGAGAAAACAAGTAAGCGGCGAACTAAGTTTTTAGCGATCTGTGAAAAAACCGGGCATAAGTTAAATAAAAAAAAAAACTGTGAGTTTCTTAATTTGAGTCTTATAAGTGACTAGTCACCTATCAATGGTGTAATACTGTATTTTCCGCAATCATGATGTGAGAATCTTTCAACGGATATGACAAAACATGAACTGAAGAGAGTTCTGTATTCAGAACGCTTTCCCCGTAATGTAGTTGAATGAAATACACAACATGTGTTCGCTGTTGCTTTGTTCCCTGTTGTTGGTTGGTGGCTGAGTAACAAGTAACAACCTTTAAGCTGTATTCCGTTACGTTGTGATGCGACAGCGAAGACGATGGTGCTGCGATCTGTGATGTTGGTTGGTTGGCTGTGTAACAAGCTACAACCGCTGCGCTGTATTCCGTTACGTTGTGATGTGACAGCGAAGACGATGGTGCTGCGATCTGTGATGTTGGTTGGTTGGCTGTGTAACAAGTAACAACCGCTGCGCTGTATTCCGTTACGTTGTGATGTGACAGCGAAGACGATGCTGCTGCGATCTGTGATGTTGGTTGGCTGTGTAACAAGTAACAACCGCTGCGCTGTATTCCGTTACGTTGTGATGTGACAGCGAAGACGATGCTGCTGCGATCTGTGATGTTGGTTGGTTGGCTGTGTAACAAGTAACAACCGCTGCGCTGTATTCCGTTACGTTGTGATGTGACAGCGAAGACGATGCTGCTGCGATCTGTGATGTTGGTTGGTTGGCTGTGTAACAAGTAACAACCGCTGCGCTGTATTCCGTTACGTTGTGTTGTGACAGCGAAGACGATGCTGCTGCGATCTGTGATATTGGTTGGCTGTGTAACAAGTAACAACCGCTGCGCTGTATTCCGTTACGTTGTGATGTGACAGCGAAGACGATGCTGCTGCGATCTGTGATGTTGGTTGGTTGGCTGTGTAACAAGTAACAACCGCTGCGCTGTATTCCGTTACGTTGTGATGTGACAGCGAAGACGATGCTGCTGCGATCTGTGATGTTGGTTGGCTGTGTAACAAGTAACAACCGCTGCGCTGTATTCCGTTACGTTGTGATGTGACAGCGAAGACGATGCTGCTGCGATCTGTGATGTTGGTTGGCAGTGTAACAAGTAACAACCGCTGCGCTGTATTCCGTTACGTTGTGATGAGACAGCGACGACGATGCTGCTGCGATCTGTGATGTTGGTTGGTTGGCTGTGTAACAAGTAACAACCGCTGCGCTGTATTCCGTTACGTTGTGATGTGACAGCGAAGACGATGCTGCTGCGATCTGTGATGTTGGTTGGCTGTGTAACAAGTAACAACCGCTGCGCTGTATTCCGTTACGTTGTGATGTGACAGCGAATACGATGCTGCTGCGATCTGTGATGTTGGTTGGCTGTGTAACAAGTAACAACCGCTGCGCTGTATTCCGTTACGTTGTGATGTGACAGCGAAGACGATGCTGCTGCGATCTGTGATGTTGGTTGGCTGTGTAACAAGTAACAACCGCTGCGCTGTATTCCGTTACGTTGTGATGTGACAGCGAATACGATGCTGCTGCGATCTGTGATGTTGGTTGGTTGGCTGTGTAACAAGTAACAACCGCGGCGCTGTATTCCGTTACGTTGTGATGTGACAGCGAAGACGATGCTGCTGCGATCTGTGATGTTGGTTGGCTGTGTAACAAGTAACAACCGCGGCGCTGTATTCCGTTACGTTGTGATGCGACAGCGAAGACGATGCTGCTGCGATCTGTGATGTTGGTTGGCTGTGTAACAAGTAACAACCGCTGCGCTGTATTCCGTTACGTTGTGATGCGACAGCGAAGACAATGCTGCTGCGATCTGTGATGTTGGTTGGCAGTGTAACAAGTAACAACCGCTGCGCTGTATTCCGTTACGTTGTGATGTGACAGCGAAGACGATGCTGCTGCGATCTGTGATGTTGGTTGGTTGGCTGTGTAACAAGTAACAACCGCTGCGCTGTATTCCGTTACGTTGTGATGTGACAGCGAAGACGATGCTGCTGTGATCTGTGATGTTGGTTGGTTGGCTGTGTAACAAGTAACAACCGCTGCGCTGTATTCCGTTACGTTGTGATGTGACAGCGAAGACGATGTTGCTGCGATCTGTGATGTTGGTTGGTTGGCTGTGTAACAAGTAAAAACCGCGGCGCTGTATTCCGTTACGTTGTGATGTGACAGCGAAGACGATGTTGCTGCGATCTGTGATGTTGGTTGGTTGGCTGTGTAACAAGTAAAAACCGCGGCGCTGTATTCCGTTACGTTGTGATGTGACAGCGAAGACGATGTTGCTGTGATCTGTGATGTTGGTTGGCTGTGTAACAAGTAACAACCGCTGCGCTGTATTCCGTTACGTTGTGATGCGACAGCGAAGACAATGCTGCTGCGATCTGTGATGTTGGTTGGTTGGCTGTGTAACAAGTAACAACCACTGCGCTGTATTCCGTTACGTTGTGATGTGACAGCGAATACGATGCTGCTGCGATCTGTGATGTTGGTTGGTTGGCTGTGTAACAAGTAACAACCGCGGCGCTGTATTCCGTTACGTTGTGATGTGACAGCGAAGACGATGTTGCTGTGATCTGTGATGTTGGTTGGCTGTGTAACAAGTAACAACCGCTGCGCTGTATTCCGTTACGTTGTGATGCGACAGCGAAGACAATGCTGCTGCGATCTGTGATGTTGGTTGGTTGGCTGTGTAACAAGTAACAACCGCTGCGCTGTATTCCGTTACGTTGTGATGTGACAGCGAAGACGATGCTGCTGCGATCTGTGATGTTGGTTGGCTGTGTAACAAGTAACAACCGCTGCGCTGTATTCCGTTACGTTGTGATGTGACAGCGAATACGATGCTGCTGCGATCTGTGATGTTGGTTGGTTGGCTGTGTAACAAGTAACCACCGCTGCGCTGTATTCCGTTACATTGTGATGCGACAGCGAAGACGATGCTGCTGCGATCTGTGTTGTTGGTTGGTTGGCTGTGTAACAAGTAACAACCACTGCGCTGTATTCCGTTACGTTGTGATGTGACAGCGAAGACGATGCTGCTGCGATCTGTGATGTTGGTTGGCTGTGTTACAAGTAACAACCGCTGCGCTGTATTCCGTTACGTTGTGATGTGACAGCGAAGACGATGCTGCTGCGATCTGTGTTGTTGGTTGGTTGGCTGTGTAACAAGTAACAACCACTGCGCTGTATTCCGTTACGTTGTGATGTGACAGCGAAGACGATGCTGCTGCGATCTGTGATGTTGGTTGGCTGTGTAACAAGTAACAACCGCTGCGCTGTATTCCGTTACGTTGTGATGTGAGAGCGAAGACGATGCTGCTGCGATCTGTGATGTTGGTTGGCTGTGTAACAAGTAACAACCGCTGCGCTGTATTCCGTTACGTTGTGATGTGACAGCGAAGACAATGCTGCTGCGATCTGTGATGTTGGTTGGTTGGCTGTGTAACAAGTAACAACCGCTGCGCTGTATTCCGTTACGTTGTGATGCAACAGCGAAGACGATGCTGGTGCGATCTGTGATGTTGGTTGGTTGGCTGTGTAACAAGTAACAACCGCTGCGCTGTATTCCGTTACGTTGTGATGCAACAGCGAAGACGATGCTGGTGCGATCTGTGATGTTGGTTGGCTGTGTAACAAGTAACAACCGCTGCGCTGTATTCCGTTACGTTGTGATGCAACAGCGAAGACGATGCTGCTGCGATCTGTGATGTTGGTTGGCTGTGTAACAAGTAACAACCGCTGCGCTGTATTCCGTTACGTTGTGATGTGACAGCGAAGACGATGCTGCTGCGATCTGTGATGTTGGTTGGCTGTGTAACAAGTAACAACCGCTGCGCTGTATTCCGTTACGTTGTGATGTGACAGCGAAGACGCTGCTGCTGCGATCTGTGATGTTGGTTGGCTGTGTAACAAGTAACAACCGCTGCGCTGTATTCCGTTACGTTGTGATGTGACAGCGAAGACGATGCTGCTGTGATCTGTGATGTTGGTTGGCTGTGTAACAAGTAACAACCGCTGCGCTGTATTCCGTTACATTGTGATGCGACAGCGAAGACGATGCTGCTGCGATCTGTGATGTTGGTTGGCTGTGTAACAAGTAACAACCGCTGCGCTGTATTCCGTTACGTTGTGATGTGACAGCGAAGACGATGCTGCTGCGATCTGTGATGTTGGTTGGCTGTGTAACAAGTAACAACCGCTGCGCTGTATTCCGTTACGTTGTGATGTGACAGCGAAGACGATGCTGCTGCGATCTGTGATGTTGGTTGGCTGTGTAACAAGTAACAACCGCTGCGCTGTATTCCGTTACGTTGTGATGTATCAGCTAAGACGATTCTGCTGCGATCTGTGATGTTGGTTGGCTGTGTAACAAGTAACAACCGCTGCGCTGTATTCCGTTACGTTGTGATGTGACAGCGAAGACGATGCTGCTGCGATCTGTGATGTTGGTTGGCTGTGTAACAAGTAACAACCGCTGCGCTGTATTCCGTTACGTTGTGATGTGACAGCGAAGACGATGCTGCTGCGATCTGTGATGTTGGTTGGTTGGCTGTGTAACAAGTAACAACCGCTGCGCTGTATTCCGTTACGTTGTGATGTGACAGCGAAGACGATGCTGCTGCGATCTGTGATGTTGGTTTGCTGTGTAACAAGTAACAACCACTGCGCTGTATTCCGTTACGTTGTGATGCGACAGCGAAGACGATGCTGCTGCGATCTGTGATGTTGGTTTGCTGTGTAACAAGTAACAACCACTGCGCTGTATTCCGTTACGTTGTGATGTGACAGCGAAGACGATGCTGCTGCGATCTGTGTTGTTGGTTGGTTGGCTGTGTAACAAGTAACAACCGCTGCGCTGTATTCCGTTACGTTGTGATGTGACAGCGAAGACGATGCTGCTGCGATCTGTGATGTTGGTTGGCTGTGTAACAAGTAACAACCGCTGCGCTGTATTCCGTTACGTTGTGATGTGACAGCGAAGACGATGCTGCTGCGATCTGTGATGTTGGTTGGCTGTGTAACAAGTAACAACCGCTGCGCTGTATTCCGTTACGTTGTGATGTGACAGCGAAGACGATGCTGCTGCGATCTGTGATGTTGGTTGGTTGGCTGTGTAACAAGTAACAACCGCTGCGCTGTATTCCGTTACGTTGTGATGTGACAGCGAAGACGATGCTGCTGCGATCTGTGATGTTGGTTGGCAGTGTAACAAGTAACAACCGCTGCGCTGTATTCCGTTACGTTGTGATGTGACAGCGAAGACGATGCTGCTGCGATCTGTGATGTTGGTTGGCTGTGTAACAAGTAACAACCGCTGCGCTGTATTCCGTTACGTTGTGATGTGACAGCGAAGACGATGCTGCTGCGATCTGTGATGTTGGTTGGTTGGCTGTGTAACAAGTAACAACCGCTGCGCTGTATTCCGTTACGTTGTGATGTGACAGCGAAGACGATGCTGCTGCGATCTGTGATGTTGGTTGGCAGTGTAACAAGTAACAACCGCTGCGCTGTATTCCGTTACGTTGTGATGTGACAGCGAAGACGATGCTGCTGCGATCTGTGATGTTGGTTGGCTGTGTAACAAGTAACAACCACTGCGCTGTATTCCGTTACGTTGTGATGCGACAGCGAAGACGATGCTGCTGCGATCTGTGATGTTGGTTGGCTGTGTAACAAGTAACAACCGCTGCGCTGTATTCCGTTACGTTGTGATGTGACAGCGAAGACGATGCTGCTGTGATCTGTGATGTTGGTTGGCTGTGTAACAAGTAACAACCGCTGCGCTGTATTCCGTTACATTGTGATGCGACAGCGAAGACGATGCTGCTGCGATCTGTGATGTTGGTTGGCTGTGTAACAAGTAACAACCGCTGCGCTGTATTCCGTTACGTTGTGATGTGACAGCGAAGACGATGCTGCTGCGATCTGTGATGTTGGTTGGCTGTGTAACAAGTAACAACCGCTGCGCTGTATTCCGTTACGTTGTGATGTGACAGCGAAGACGATGCTGCTGCGATCTGTGATGTTGGTTGGCTGTGTAACAAGTAACAACCGCTGCGCTGTATTCCGTTACGTTGTGATGTGACAGCGAAGACGATGCTGCTGCGATCTGTGATGTTGGTTGGCTGTGTAACAAGTAACAACCGCTGCGCTGTATTCCGTTACGTTGTGATGTATCAGCTAAGACGATTCTGCTGCGATCTGTGATGTTGGTTGGCTGTGTAACAAGTAACAACCGCTGCGCTGTATTCCGTTACGTTGTGATGTGACAGCGAAGACGATGCTGCTGCGATCTGTGATGTTGGTTGGCTGTGTAACAAGTAACAACCGCTGCGCTGTATTCCGTTACGTTGTGATGTGACAGCGAAGACGATGCTGCTGCGATCTGTGATGTTGGTTGGTTGGCTGTGTAACAAGTAACAACCGATGCGCTGTATTCCGTTACGTTGTGATGTGACAGCGAAGACGATGCTGCTGCGATCTGTGATGTTGGTTGGTTGGCTGTGTAACAAGTAACAACCGCTGCGCTGTATTCCGTTACGTTGTGATGCGACAGCGAAGACGATGCTGCTGCGATCTGTGATGTTGGTTGGTTGGCTGTGTAACAAGTAACAACCGCTGCGCTGTATTCCGTTACGTTGTGATGCGACAGCGAAGACGATGCTGCTGCGATCTGTGATGTTGGTTGGTTGGCTGTGTAACAAGTAACAACCGCTGCGCTGTATTCCGTTACGTTGTGATGCGACAGCGAAGACGATGCTGCTGCGATCTGTGATGTTGGTTGGCTGTGTAACAAGTAACAACCGCTGCGCTGTATTCCGTTACGTTGTGATGTGACAGCGAAGACGATGCTGCTGTGATCTGTGATGTTGGTTGGCTGTGTAACAAGTAACAACCGCTGCGCTGTATTCCGTTACATTGTGATGCGACAGCGAAGACGATGCTGCTGCGATCTGTGATGTTGGTTGGCTGTGTAACAAGTAACAACCGCTGCGCTGTATTCCGTTACGTTGTGATGTGACAGCGAAGACGATGCTGCTGCGATCTGTGATGTTGGTTGGCTGTGTAACAAGTAACAACCGCTGCGCTGTATTCCGTTACGTTGTGATGTGACAGCGAAGACGATGCTGCTGCGATCTGTGATGTTGGTTGGCTGTGTAACAAGTAACAACCGCTGCGCTGTATTCCGTTACGTTGTGATGTGACAGCGAAGACGATGCTGCTGCGATCTGTGATGTTGGTTGGCTGTGTAACAAGTAACAACCGCTGCGCTGTATTCCGTTACGTTGTGATGTGACAGCGAAGACGATGCTGCTGCGATCTGTGATGTTGGTTGGTTGGCTGTGTAACAAGTAACAACCGATGCGCTGTATTCCGTTACGTTGTGATGTGACAGCGAAGACGATGCTGCTGCGATCTGTGATGTTGGTTGGTTGGCTGTGTAACAAGTAACAACCGCTGCGCTGTATTCCGTTACGTTGTGATGTGACAGCGAAGACGATGCTGCTGCGATCTGTGATGTTGGTTGGTTGGCTGTGTAACAAGTAACAACCGCTGCGCAGTATTCCGTTACGTTGTGATGTGACAGCGAAGACGATGCTGCTGCGATCTGTGATGTTGGTTGGTTGGCTGTGTAACAAGTAACAACCGCTGCGCTGTATTCCGTTACGTTGTGATGTGACAGCGAAGACGATGCTGCTGCGATCTGTGATGTTGGTTTGCTGTGTAACAAGTAACAACCACTGCGCTGTATTCCGTTACGTTGTGATGCGACAGCGAAGACGATGCTGCTGCGATCTGTGATGTTGGTTGGTTGGCTGTGTAACAAGTAACAACCGCTGCGCTGTATTCCGTTACGTTGTGATGTGACAGCGAAGACGATGCTGCTGCGATCTGTGATGTTGGTTGGCTGTGTAACAAGTAACAACCACTGCGCTGTATTCCGTTACGTTGTGATGTGACAGCGAAGACGATGCTGCTGCGATCTGTGATGTTGGTTGGCTGTGTAACAAGTAACAACCGCTGCGCTGTATTCCGTTACGTTGTGATGTGACAGCGAAGACGATGCTGCTGCGATCTGTGATGTTGGTTGGCTGTGTAACAAGTAACAACCGCTGCGCTGTATTCCGTTACGTTGTGATGTGACAGCGAAGACGATGCTGCTGCGATCTGTGATGTTGGTTTGCTGTGTAACAAGTAACAACCACTGCGCTGTATTCCGTTACGTTGTGATGTGACAGCGAAGACGATGCTGCTGCGATCTGTGTTGTTGGTTGGTTGGCTGTGTAACAAGTAACAACCGCTGCGCTGTATTCCGTTACGTTGTGATGTGACAGCGAAGACGATGCTGCTGCGATCTGTGTTGTTGGTTGGTTGGCTGTGTAACAAGTAACAACCGCTGCGCTGTATTCCGTTACGTTGTGATGTTACAGCGAAGACGATGTTGCTGCGATCTGTGATGTTGGTTGGTTGGCTGTGTAACAAGTAACAGCCACTGCGCTGTATTCCGTTACGTTGTGATGTGACAGCGAAGACGATGCTGCTGCGATCTGTGTTGTTGGTTGGTTGGCTGTGTAACAAGTAACAACCACTGCGCTGTATTCCGTTACGTTGTGATGTGACAGCGAAGACGATGCTGCTGCGATCTGTGATGTTGGTTGGCTGTGTAACAAGTAACAACCGCTGCGCTGTATTCCGTTACGTTGTGATGTGACAGCGAAGACGATGCTGCTGCGATCTGTGATGTTGGTTGGCTGTGTAACAAGTAACAACCGCTGCGCTGTATTCCGTTACGTTGTGATGTGACAGCGAAGACGATGCTGCTGCGATCTGTGATGTTGGTTGGCTGTGTAACAAGTAACAACCGCTGCGCTGTATTCCGTTACGTTGTGATGTGACAGCGAAGACGATGCTGCTGCGATCTGTGATGTTGGTTGGTTGGCTGTGTAACAAGTAACAACCGCTGCGCTGTATTCCGTTACGTTGTGATGTGACAGCGAAGACGATGCTGCTGCGATCTGTGATGTTGGTTGGCTGTGTAACAAGTAACAACCGCTGCGCTGTATTCCGTTACGTTGTGATGTGACAGCGAAGACGATGCTGCTGCGATCTGTGATGTTGGTTGGTTGGCTGTGTAACAAGTAACAACCGCTGCGCTGTATTCCGTTACGTTGTGATGCGACAGCGAAGACGATGCTGCTGCGATCTGTGATGTTGGTTGGCTGTGTAACAAGTAACAACCGCTGCGCTGTATTCCGTTACGTTGTGATGTGACAGCGATGACGATGCTGCTGCGATCTGTGATGTTGGTTGGTTGGCTGTGTAACAAGTAACAACCGCTGCGCAGTATTCCGTTACGTTGTGATGTGACAGCGAAGACGATGCTGCTGCGATCTGTGATGTTGGTTGGTTGGCTGTGTAACAAGTAACAACCGCTGCGCTGTATTCCGTTACGTTGTGATGTGACAGCGAAGACGATGCTGCTGCGATCTGTGATGTTGGTTGGTTGGCTGTGTAACAAGTAACAACCGCTGCGCAGTATTCCGTTACGTTGTGATGTGACAGCGAAGACGATGCTGCTGCGATCTGTGATGTTGGTTGGTTGGCTGTGTAACAACTAACAAGTAACAACCGCTGCGCTGTATTCCGTTACGTTGTGATGTGACAGCGAAGACGATGCTGCTGCGATCTGTGATGTTGGTTGGCTGTGTAACAAGTAACAACCGCTGCGCTGTATTCCGTTACGTTGTGATGTGACAGCGAATACGATGGTGCTGCGATCTGTGATGTTGGTGGTTTAGATTATGTAAGTTGTTAGACAAACACGAACACTCGGCTGTTTGCTTTTCGTCGAGGATTAGATTTCACGTTGTCTTTGACTTTGCTAGAGGGCCTACGCACAGCAGTATCTAATACACTCTATGGACACACGGGCGCCGCCATTTTTCATGGGGGGAAAAAGTGAAATTAGTTTCCATCTGGGTGGAAAGGGTAGGGGGGCAGGAGCCCCCCATTTGCCCCGCACGGCGTTTTTTTATATGAACACTTTTTAACCTATTTTGGGATGTCAAAGTCTAATGCAATGATTTTAACCGCGTACACCAACTACTTCGTACATACTGAATGACATGTGAATCAGCAACACGTAGGAACAATATCGTTTTGAGATGTGAATGGTAAGTGGCCTATCTGGCCGTGATAAAATGTATTTTAAATGAATTACAAGCCCAAAAACTGTTAGAAATTGTACAAATAAAAGAGTAGGAAAGCTAGTTATAGCGAGCACAGGACGAGTGGTGCTGGGGCCGCGAGGTGTCGTGGTCTTATTGCCACCGCTCGGAACAGTCAGTCAGTGGTAGCATATTCGTGATGGAACAGATTGCTATAGAATTTAAATTATTTTATATATTTTTTTTTTTTAATACTTTATATGAAATGGCACATATAGCGCGTATCGTATGGATCACAAGTTTAATTTTAAATTTCCTGAAATCCATGGGGGCAAGTGCCCCCCTTGCCCTCTCCCTCGCGGCACCCAAATAAGGAAATGTGACTTCGTTATTCCTACATGCGTTTTTCCTGGCTATACCACTGTATTCAAGGATCTACAGGATCCATCTTACCATCCTCCATGGTTGAACGGTATGCGAAATATGATAAAACAAGGGTCATTGGGAACAGGATTTTATTATCTTATATGGTTACTGATCGCATCGCGGACGTTGCATATACAGGCTGAGACAAGCAAATAATAGGGTGCGTGCAATAGACGTTAGAATAAGACATGTTCAGTCATTACTTACTATGTCCATGAGTGTACATCATGATATTTTTACGGTTGAGTGGCAGATGACGCCCGCTTACTTTGTATTCTTTGTATGTACGCTTGTTGGGGTTAATTCTAACCCTACACCAAAAAATTAATCAAGGTATCTAGTATTGATATAATAAACCACATTCACATAGGTTTCAATTAATAAAATTGACACTATATTATCCACCGGCAACACTCACCAAAAACCGCGAGAATGCATTTCAGGACCGTTCTGAATCTCACCCCTCGGCGAGGTCCCCTTCTGACGATGCGACGCAACGCAATCTCGAAATGCGTTACCATGTTTTTGCCTATCAGCGAAAAAACGATAGTTCTTATTCTATTTTTAAAAAATCCTGCCATGTACGTCTATTCAACTTAAACCCCCTTTCCAGTCGTGTGTCAGCTGCCCCCCCCCCCCCCACCCCCCCCCCCCCCCCGACAACAACAGTCCTACAGTAAGTTGCAGTTTAACGTTTGAGAAATTCCACAGAAAAATTCGTTTGTTTTCATTTTGTTTTTCCATAATTTTTTTAGTTTTTACCTTGAGAAACCTGAAATGGAACGTTTGGAACACCAGAGAAATGTAATACCCTGTAACTTGTTGTTGATACTATGCTCTGTGCTTCAGGCTCCCACGATCTGTCGCTGGTGGTGAAGGGGACTGGGTTGATCGCCAACCTCGTGCGCTCCATCATCGGGGGATTCAACGTAAAGCAGAGAGTGAAAACGGTGCGCAGCAATAAAGGTACCTTGCGCAACGGCAAACTTGGTGTGATACGAATAAACGTTTTATCAATACAGACAAAACATGTTTAATGCAGTTTAGGCCAAGCAGAGACATATCGACAGAAGACCTCTCGTAGACGTAAACTCTCATCCATTTGTTGATTGCGAGGCAGAATAGTTTCTTGGTAATTTTGTACACAATGCGCCCACATCATCTACATCACATACTTCACTCAACATACTTACCTGGCGTAGGGGTTACCGTGATCAACAAGGCGGTGACTCTTGCCAATTAAACTGCCCTCTCGATTGCAATATATCGAGGAGCAATTAACCAAACAGCTTTGGGATCCGCCTGTACTGAGTGGTTCGAACGCAAGATTACTCTCAGACAGGAATCCAATAAGCAGAAGAACAGAAGAATAAGGGGCCTCACCCCGTGTCCTATTCCTTCAAGTTTTAACTTCTTCCCCTTCCTCCCTTATCCTTCTCCTCCCTTCCTCCCTTCCCCTTTCTCCCCTTATCACCAACGCGATTGCGGAAATTCCCCCGCGATCGTGACGGTGCTGG
Organism: Isoperla grammatica; assembly: GCA_945910005.1. Taxonomy (NCBI): domain Eukaryota; kingdom Metazoa; phylum Arthropoda; class Insecta; order Plecoptera; family Perlodidae; genus Isoperla; species Isoperla grammatica. Next base: position 74,056,568 of record OX246738.1, read on the forward strand.
GTCTTACACCCTCCCTCCCTTCCCTTATCCCGCTCACCAACGCGACCGCGGAAGGGTTCTGTCCCCCGCGCTAGTGGCGGTGTCGGGTCTTACACCCTCCCTCCCTTCCTCACTCCCTCCCTCCCCTCCCAGATAGTAAAACTATCACATCCTTGCCATGGTTTTCCCGCCATTTCACCCGAAGGCCACGCCCGCCGCTGGTCTTCCCCAGTTCTTGCCTCATAAGAGGTCTACAATTAATAAACAATCGCACCCTGGTACCTCCACCGGGATGCTACCCCCGATAATCCCGCCCCTTATGGCAGCTACCACGTCAAAGCCACGCACTCCTGAACCACCTCCAGTGTGGACAAAGATCCCACTAAAGGTGAAGGAGCCGCGAAAGGGCCGTTACTCCTTCCCCATTATTTCTACTGACGCAGGAGTCCCTCCATCAGCTCCACTACCCGATCAACCAGTCCCAGACAGGCCAGTAACGCCCACCGCAAATAGGTTTCTGGCCCTAGATGTCGACTGCGACATCATGTCGGACGACGACAACTCCCTGGTCATAGACTCCGGCGCTGAAAGCGAGATGGAGCTATGCCAGTCTCAACCCTCGACCAGCAAAACAGTGCGTCCGAAACGTCGCCGGACCCACTCGCTCTCCCCCGACTCGGACGCGTCTTCTGTCCGCTCTACCGCATCCAGGCCACCGAAACTCCATGCACAACGTGCAAGTCCCAGCTCCGTAATACATAAGCCGGTAGCTACGCATCCCCCAGCAACTTCCTCGGACCAAGCTAACCCTGGGACTGCCAATCAGCACCCCTCCGACTCGAAACCCCCGCCCATCCTCTTATACAACATCGAAAACTATTCCTCTTTGGTCACCCTATTGGCCAAGGCCACCAAAGGGGCATATACCATCTCGGCCACAGCGGAAGCCTTCCGCATTAAACCCAATCTCCGTCAAACCTATGACGAGATTTTCCAATATTTACGGGGCAATAAACTCCTCTTTCACACTTTCCCGACCGTCGAACAGAGACAGAAACGTCTCGTAATTCGCGGTATTTCCTCCTCTGTGCCAGTCGAGGACATAAAACTTGATCTAACGGAGCAGGGCGTCAATATCGTTGACCTCCGTCAAATCCTGCATAATGGCGACTCTCCGTCCACTCGTCGACCCATGCCCTTGTTTGTTGCCACCGTCTCTCTCTTTGACACCGGCGTCCCCCTTCATACAGTCACCATCATCTGCCACCACAAAGTGACATTTGAACGTTACCGTGGCCAATCAGGTCCACGGCAATGCTTCAATTGCCAACAATTTGGCCATTCATCGGCCTTCTGCCATCTTCCGCCGGCGTGCTTTAAATGCGCCCAGGCCCACAAGTCAGCGCATTGCCCCAAATCCCCCGACTCACCCGCCACTTGCGTCAACTGCAAACAAGCCCACCCAGCCTCGTACCGTAAGTGCAAGGCATATCTTGATGCATGTGATGCCCGAGCACAGAGCAACCAAAACCAGCCAGGCCGTCCGGTAACAAACCGCCGCCAAAAGCAACCTCCTCCGCCGACTGTAGCTTCACAACAGCGTGCTAGCTTCCCCGCAGCCACCTTCAGTGCCGCATTTCCCCCACTAGTCTCGTACGCACAAGCTGTCCAGGCCTCGACACCACAACAGTCTCCACCTGACCTAACTGATGTACCACACACCAGTCCGTCACAGTCTTCTCAACCCCATGGCCCAGTTCCCGCCCCACGGCGTCCACGTGGCCATGTACCACCTTCACAACCGCCGCCTCCACTGCTGCCGCCTCCACTTGCTCCCCAAGGTCGTAACCCGGCCTGGACCATCATCGGCCAAATAGCCGATGCCCTCATCGCCTATTCCAGCGACCCCATCATTTCCACCCTAGCTACCCTTCTTAAAACACTCATCTCTGCACCCAACAATGGCTAAGCTGGAATTGAAATTACTGGCGTGGAACGCCAATGGAGGAGTTCGTCGCAAAACGGCAGAACTCATCCACCTAGTTCATCAACTTTCCATAGACATCATTCTCATCAACGAAACTCATCTTCTCCCTTCTGACAACTGGTCTATTCCTGGCTTCCAAATTCTCCGTAACGATCGACTGACAGCGTCTAAACGTACGAGAGGGGGTGGTACTGCCATTCTCTCTCGCTCTACAGCCGCCGTCGTTCAAGAGCCCACCCCCCTTCTTTCTGCGGTCGAAGCCACTATCGCAATTGTGAAAACAGCTGCTGGCCCGATGCGATGCATCGCAGCATACTCGCCCCCAAATAAACATTTCACTGGCACCGACTTTAATTCCCTCTTCACTTCACAAATGCCGACTGTTCTGGCGGGTGACTTAAATGCCAAACACCATCTTTGGAATTCGGCTGTCAACAACACGCGGGGACTTGCTCTTCTTCGTTTCATCACGTCTACCAACCTTAGACTCAATGTCACTGGGCCTGTCGAACCAACATACTACCACTATCGGGACACTACCCCTCCTGATGTGCTAGACATTGCCATTATTCGGAACATCCACACATCTTACGATATTTCGACAGTCCAGGCACTCACATCCGACCATAATCCGATCCTCATAAATATTGGTAACAAAATCAATTACCAACCACCTACCCCCCGGTTCTCATACGGAAAAGCCGACTGGCAGCGCTTCCGTAATCATATTCATAACCGCCTCACTGCCCTCCCACTTCCACTTCTCGACTCATCTTCAGCTATCGATACGTCGATCTCCTTCCTATCGGCTCTTATCCGTCAGGCAGCTAATGTTGCAATCCCCAAATACACACCGTCGCCCTCAACACATCTGTCTTTACCACCTGCCCTTCGTGCATGTGTGCGACAGAAAAATCGAGCCCGTCGGCGCTGGCAAGCGTTCCGAACGCCAGACTGCAAGGCCGAATACGACAGACTGCAACGTGCACTTGACCGCGATATTGCCGACCATATGTCATCGCAGTGGGAAGCAAAACTGTCAACTCTCTCTTACCACGACAACTCCATCTGGCGGATGGCCAAGACGCTACAGAAGTCGAAAGCACCCAATCCTCCGATCCTCACACCTGCAGGCTGGGCACTTAGTAGCCCGGACAAAGCCGAGGCAATCTCGCGCAGTCTGGAAATGGCCTTCATCCCAAATCCACCAGTTCCTGGCGAACCTGATTTGGATAGGTTAATGAAAATCTACTTTTCGAAAACTGTGTGCCCGGAACCCCCACCAGAGTACAATTTACAGCCCTTTGAACTACGTACCATCTTTTCCAAATTAAACCCCCGTAAAGCCCCTGGTCCCGACGGTATAGGAGCGGTGCTCATTCGACAACTTCCCGGGTCAGCTGTGGCAGTCCTCTTCCATATTTATGAACGGTGCCTCACTACGTCATATTTCCCAAAAAATTGGAAAATGGCCAAAATTATCTCAATCTTAAAACCCGGGAAACCGCCGTCAGACCCGTCCAGCTACAGACCAATCAGTCTTCTCAATGTCATGGCCAAAATGCTTGAGTCTCTGGTCCTTACTCGCATCAAGCGCCATTTATCCGAAAACACCATTATCCCCCAGTATCAATTTGGTTTCGTAGCAAACACCTCTACGGAACATCAACTTTTACGTCTCACAAATCGCATCACCCATGGTTTCAATAACAAGAAAGTCACAGCCGTTGCTTTCCTCGACATTGCCAAAGCTTTCGACTCAGTCTGGCATGCTGGCTTGTTATTGAAACTAGCCCGGTACAAATTCCCCCTGCATATCATTCACTTTCTCCAATCATTCCTCCACAAAAGAAGTTTTCGGGCATCCTGGCTGGGGTCACTGTCTTCACCACGAAAAATACGCGCAGGAGTACCTCAGGGATCAGTACTCAGTCCAACTCTATTTAATATTTACACGGCGGACATGCCAGAAATGCCCAAGGGTGTTGATGTGCATCTCTTTGCAGATGATGACGCCATTGCTGCCACCTCCCGCTCCGCGGAGCTTGCTGTAAAACACCTCCAAGCTGGTCTTGACTTAATATCTCCATGGTATGCCAAATGGCGTTTTAAACTCAACGTTGGCAAAACTTCAGCTACCATGTTTACCACTGGTCGTGCCCTCAAACAATTTCCCCTCTTTCTGGACGGTGTCCCGATCGAATGGTCCAAGACCAATCTGTACCTTGGTGCACTTCTAGACCGCCATCTTAGCTGGAACCATCATGTTACCAAAGTGATGCAAAAGAGTCGTAACAAAATGTTTGCTCTTCAGTCAATACTGAGGTCTCCAGTTTTTGCAGAGAAAGACCGTCTTCGGATCTACACGACCGTTATCCGTCCCACATTTCTATATGCCGCTCCCATATGGGGCACCACATCATATACTAATTTTCTAAAATTACAGCGCCTCCAAAATACTGTCCTCCGAGTGGTGATGCACCTCCCTAAATACACCCCAATCGTTCCGCTCCACACTTCTCTGGATCTACCTTTGGTAGACAAGTTGGTTCAGGATCGATCCCTTAAATTCTTTAACTCTTTATCACGGCACCTAAACCCTCTCGTGAGGTCACAGTTGGACTTTATGCCCAACCCTCATGATAGATATCTCCGTCCAGTCGCAAGCATAAACACCCTTGAGTTCAGACCTCCCAACCCACGGGCATGTGGACGCCACCGCAACATTCGCCTTCCCCTCTTTGCCAAAAAAAGACGGGTGAGGTAGTACCTCTATTCATTCCCATCAGGACCCTTCCTGAACTTACCTATTTATTCCTAGTCGTTGTAAACCCAACCTCTTCTATTAATTTCATACTTATATCACTCTAAATTCTTTCTGCCTTCGGGCCATTACATTCTTTTTCCTAACGTTCTGCCTTCAGCAACAAAACCATCACATCTGTATTCTAATCATTTTTCTCTTAAGGACACTGTCCGGTCGAGATTGTCAAGCAAAAGGAAATTGTACCTTATTGCCACCATCCAAAGCTCCAAAGCTCCAAACACAATGCGCTAGACTGGGCTGGGCATATTAATTATATGAGTGCTAAAGTTGCTACTGGGTGTTAGTTAAAAGACTAATGCAAATGAATAATTTCTACGGTGTAGCTCTGGGTTCCGTAGCGTAGAGTTTTGGTGACATCATCAAAATGGCCGCCATGAAAACTAATAACATTGACAATACATCTGTTAGTTATGGACGGATTTCAATGTTTATGGACTCATTTTAAATGTAAAGAGTGATTGCTATAAATAAAAATAAGGTTATTAATCCATCAGCTTCCATAAGCGTACAGGTAAACTAATAGAATTGACAATATATCCGTTATTAATGTACGGATTTCAATGCGTAGGACCTCATTTGAAAAGTATTGCTAATATTATAATAACACATATTTGTGATTTCTTAAATATATTCATAAATAATTCTTAAACTTCCTTTTAACTTTGTTTCGACGTTATACAGCTTATGAGTAAATATCTCTTGAACCTTAATGAGACCATACATATTGAAATCCGTCCATAACTGACGGATATATTGACAATTTTATTAGTTGTGATGGCGGCCATCGTGATGACGTCAACAGAACTATACGCCACGAAATCTGGAGTTAACCATAAAAATTATTCATCTAGAAGTAGTTTATGATTTAAAAAAAGTATCCCCATGACATCATCACGAAACGTTCCACGGGGGTGGAATTTTCTACAAATAGCGCATACAGTACGCTTATGGAAGCTTAAGGGTTAATACTTAATATCTCTTAAACCGTTAGCTTATACGACAATAGTGTAAAACGTTGTTTGTAGGTATAGCAATGAGATTTAAAATAATACCATAAACATTGAAATCCGTCCATAACTAACGGATATATTGACAATTGTATTAGTTTTAATGGCGGCCATCTTGATGACGTCACCAGAACTATACGTGACGGAAGCTGGAGTTATACACCATGAACATTATTTATCTGGAAGTAGTATCTGATGGAACTAAAGCAGTGCCATCATCATCATCATCATTATCCATCGCCGTTTCCTGCTTCTGGCAGGGTCAGCTTGGGTTTCACAACACAATTTTTCCACCTCTTCCTATCTTCCCACATTCGTACTTCCTCTACTTGTTCCCAGTTCTCTCCTCTTTTCTGTAGGTCTTCAGCAATCTTTTCCTTCAATCTCTTCCTTGGTCTTCCCCGTCTTCTTCTTCCTTCGATCCTTTTGTCATATCTTCACTAAAACTACCACGGAGTTACTAACGCTGCCGTACTACAGTTTCTAGTACGCTTATTGAAGCGGATGGGTCAATATCTCTTAAACCTTAAACTTTAACTTCAATATTGTTAAAATATTTTTTTAGGTATATTTCCTAGATTTCAAATGAGTCAATAAAGATTGCAATCCGTCCATAACTAACACATATATTGATAACTGTATTAGTTTTGACGTGGCCATCTTGAGACGTCACAAAAACTATACGCAGTCTTTTTTCAAGAACGCAAAGTTACACCAAAGGTAACCCCATGAACATTATTCATCTATAAGTAGTTTATGATTGCAAAAATCCATCCCCATCATATCGTCAGGACACCGCCCACGGGGGTTGAGTTTCGACTCACGCTACCGGACTATTATAATCAATTTGTCTCATAAACACACAAGCTCGAGTTAATGTCAGTCGGTGACAATACAAAACTAGCTCTCACTAACAGAGCTGACAAATAGCTGACAAACTGTATGGAGAATGATAACGCCCCCTACCGCAGCTTTTTGAAGATGCTTTTAGCGATATTTACGAGTGAACATATTCTGAAACAGTCTCAAGACAGCATGGCCTAAGGCTTGGCAAACGAATACCGATTTCGGTGAGCAATAAAATAAATCTTGACTCGGCCCATGTGATAAACGTAGCTGGGGAAAAGCAGTGGGCTACAACAAAGGTATTTAGCTCAACGCAGGTAGGGGAAAGTGGTGAGCATTTAGTAAACTATGTAAAAAACACACAACATGCAACGTACACTTTCCAGAGGGACGCTGCAAAGTATACTGATTACTGACGACTATTCACTTTTCTAGCATACCGATCGTTTGTCATCAATCTGGGCCACATTCGCTCCATACTGGAGGCGACCACCCACGAGCTGACGTGCTTTAATTTCAAGGGCGCCACTGATTGGTTGGGACATATAGATGTTCAACAGACCTACCACATTTTATGATAATGTACCTACTGGCGAATTGCGCAAGGCTGCTTCCTTGCGACACTAGCGCGCGGTGAGGTAACCTGGTGGACATACGTCGTTTACCAGTATGAAAAAAATTGAAGTTGTAGTAGCTCTACTTTATCGACACCGACTACACCAGGTATAGAACCTGCGCGCGCATGTGTTTACACAGTGCAAGAAAATGTGTCCATTTCGCTAGTAGATATACAGTGCTTATACTGTCTTTGCTGTTCTGTTGCAGTGTGCCTACCTCGGCCCACCAAGCTACCAGGCTACTACATGCACAAGATATACGGAACCTACCTCGCCATCTGGCTCATGGTATTGGTCGAGGCATACTCGCAGCGACTGCGCAGGGTCATCTGCGCATACTTCTACCCTAAGGTATAACCATTAAAACTCTAGTGGACTACCGGCCTCTATTCAAATGCTCCAGGAAGCAGGCCAAACTGGCTGAAACAGCTGATAGGAAGAGAAAACACGAACGCAACTATCAAGGTATGCGCGGTGGTGATGGAGTCAAAGACAATTTATTGTCACTGGCAAACATGATACCTTAAACATTCACCTTAACAAAATACAGATCATTGGATCAATATTGGGCCAAAGTCAAAATCTCCACAAGCTTCGCCCAGGAGTTAACACACTTCGCATAGGATCCAACCACCACAAAACACACATCTCTCTCACATGCCCCTTGCCCTTCCCCCTCCCCTTACATTTTGAAAGTTCGATCATTACCACTGATGACTTACGCTTTGCTGCACCGGGTATATAGAGACGACTTTCGCCAAGTTGGTCTTGAAAAGCTGTCTCACTTCCAACTGTTAACGAGGGAAGAAAGTTTAACGCTTGAAAAATAAGAAGATTACATCAAGTAGAGCTCTTCTCAGCCACGTCAGAATTATGCATTACAAGACAGTGTATTTGTGTATTATTTGTGTAGCCTATTTGCAAACGTGAAGATCTATTTCGTCGTTTCCACCGTACACTTTGGAAGTCAGTAATTTCACCCAAGATCGCACTTCATGTAACATAATAGCGTTCACGAATGAGAGGGTTGTGACGACACGGGTGGGTTGTTGCTAGGTAGTTTCATTGTTGTGTATTTCTTTAATTCGCAGACATTCAATGTATGACCGAAACAAAACAATGTGGGGTGACTATTTTTTATTCGGAACTATATGCGTTCTAATTCACTTCTAAAGCATATGAATGCGAGAATGTTAGCTTGATATGAGAACTGTGCCAAGATCCACTAAATTTGCACCACTGCACTAGTGGCGTGCAAAGTACAACGATCCTCCGCTAGGGGATGCCGATCGACCTTCGAATCGTACTGATATATTGTGTGTAGCACTCATTCTCGAGATGCTTGAAAACAATTTGCATTCATTTTGTACGACATTCAAGTTTCCACATGTGATTATGTGTGTACGTTAAAGAACCCTTTCAAAACCACATGCTATTTAAATATATAAACACACACATATATATATATATATAGTTATTTCAGCTTTTAAACTATAAACGTGCTTGGCTATTCAAGGTACCATCGTGGGAAATTGGTTGCTTGGCTCATTAACCCTCTGAGCTGAACCGTAGAGTGTTCCTTACAATTAAATGCTACGTGGCGTGGCCTACCATCCTTTTATTCGCATAAACCAATAAAATATATCTACCACACAAAATGTATTAACGCCTTATGAAACAATATACAGAACAATGAAATTTCACTTAAACAAATAATAATTGTACTCGCGGTGGTGGTGCATACAGTCAGTGCAAGAATCAATATGCACAACACATTTTACAAAATTTGAATTAATATAAATTCGAAAGTTTGTAAAAATAACAAACAAAATGATCGTATTGAATGTTCGTAGCGCGAGAAGAAGCGGGTTCTGTTCCTGTACAACGACACATTGAAGCGTCGCAAGGGTCTGCCCAAGTTCATGAGGAAGCAGATACAACGCATGGTTCGCGAGCACCGGCTGGCGGTGAGTCTTAGCCGTCACCTAGAGTAGAGTAGAGTAGAGTAGAGTAATTTATTCACTTGTAGATACATACATAGTACATATATAAGCTTCGTCAAATTCGTGACTTCGTCATTCTCGTGGGTCTACTCACTCACCATCAGGGTGCGAACTGTCGGTTACCCATTCTCGTGGGCCTACTCACTTACCATCAGGGTGCGAACTGTCGGTTACCCATTCTCGTGGGCCTACTCACTTACCATCAGGGTGCGAACTGGCTGTCACCCATTCTCGTGGGTCTACTCACTTACCATCAGGGTGTGAACTGTCGGTTACCCATCCTCGTAGGCCTACTAACTTACCATCAGGGTGCGAACTGGCCGTCACTCATTCTCGTGGGTCTACTCACTCACCATCAGGGTGCGAACTGTCGGTTACCCATTCTCGTGGGCCTACTCACTTACCATCAGGGTGCGAACTGTCGGTTACTCATTGTCGTGGGCCTACTCACTTACCATCAGGGTGCGAACTGTCGGTTACTCATTGTCGTGGGCCTACTCATTTACCATCAGGGTGCGAACTGGCCGTCACCCATTCTCGTGGGCCTACTCACTTACCATCAGGGTGCGAACTGTCGGTTACCCATCCTCGTAGGCCTACTCACTTACCATCAGGGGCCTCATTCCAGTACATTTTCAAACTTAACCCCGGTGTTAGTCAATAGCCAATCAGGAGTCAGCAATTGAGACGCCGATCGAAGGAAGACATTGTTGAAAAAACAAGACAAAATAAAAACAATAACAAACAAAAAAAGTCCAATAACCTCAAAACGTCCACAAATTCTTCAATAAAACTACATATTTACATATGTAGGACCTATATAATGTACTTTAAATACACAAAATTGTTCTTCAACTTCAATAATCACATAAAGTAACGTATCCAAGAAATAGGGTATTCTCAATAAAGAATTGAAATGTGACATTTGTGAAACTATACACACGAGCATTGAGAAGCTGGCGGCATTTCAAAGTATTGTTGAGATAACTCTTCTTAACCCTACTATCAGACAGGGTCATATTTGCCTCCGATTTATGCAGGGAAGCCTGTGTAGGAGTTAACCCCGGGGTCATTTTAACATGGGGTTAGCGAGAGTTAAGGAGGGTTAAAAAAATGTACAGGAATGAGGCCCCAGGGTGCGAACTGGCCGTCACCCATTCTCGTAGGTCTACTAACTTACCATCAGGGTGAAACTGTCGGTTACCCATCCTCGTAGGCCTACTCACTTACCATCAGGGTGCGACTGTCGGTTACCCATCCTCGTAGGCCTACTCACTTACCATCAGGGTGCAACTGTCGGTTACCCATCCTCGTAGGCCTACTCACCTACCATCAGGGTGCAACTGTCGGTTACCCATCCTCGTAGGCCTACTCACTTACCATCAGGGTGCGAACTGTCGGTTTGGCAGAGAGGGATACCTAAACAACACATTTGTGTGCATAGACTAGACTAGTTTTAATAATTTTTCAGCTTTGGGGCCCCTCGTGTTAAAAGCTGCCAACAAAGCGATCCTAATAGATTTTTAAACGCTGAATCCGAATAACAATGTTGGCAATCGCCATTTTCACTTTTATACCCTTAAATCGTATTAAGGGTTGGTTTTTGCCGTCCAGAAGAAAAGAAATCACAGAAACCACTATTTTAACACTAAAAACCAAATCAAATTATTTATATACTCAGCGAGGATTAACTAATGCAATTATGATTTTAAAAAATGGATTAAGTTAATATCGGGGTGTAAAACGAGGGCGCAACAAGAAAAAAAGTGCATATTATTTATGCAACTACTAGACTTTGAGCCAGAGGGTAAAAATGGCTCATGAATAAACGTGCCGTACACCGTTGGATTACCTATACTCGCGAAAATATTTTATAATATGGCATTTTTTCAATATCGGAAGGGAAAATGGCGTCGCGACGCCTCAAATTTAGGTGTCTGAATTTCATGTGTGCACATCTGTCTATATAAATGCCTCTTACTTTGTATTTATTCTAGATAGAGCCATGAAATTAACTAGTAGTAACAACTTATGTTTAGTTTGTTTATGAAAAAAATAAAAAATAAAAACACAATTTGATAATAGTCGGTTACAGGATAAAATAGACCACGGTAGCAAGAATTGTAACAATCGCACTTCTTTGGTTAGCCCTGAGAGCCAAACTTACAAATTTCGTTATAAATTCAATACACCATTGAGTTAGTCATACTTTTAGATAAATTATTTGGTAAAGCACATTTCAATATCGGAAGGAAAAGTGGCGGTGTGACACCTCAAAGTCAGACGATGTCTGAATTTCACTTATGCAGATATTGTGTCAAATCAATAACTCTAGCTTGTGCTTGCTTTCAGGTAGATCCATAGAAGTTAGTCACTATAAACTTTCAAATGTTAAGTTTGTTTATAGAAAAAATTATAAACAATAAAAAACATTGATAAGTACTCCGTTTCATAAAAAATAGACCTCCGTAACGAGAATTGTAACAATCTCAAGACTTTGGTTACCCCTGAGAGCCACATTTATGATATTGGATCAATCTGTCTGTACCCGTTGAAATCTATACATTATTAAGAAAAAATTATTTAGTATGGAACATTCAATATCGGAAGGGTTAGTGGCGTTGCAACGCCCCAAGGCCAAACAATGCCTGAATGTCACGTACGCACTTCTGTCAATTAAATAACTCTAGCTTATTATTGCTTCTAGGTAGAGCCATGAAATTCACTATTATTAACTCGTATGGTTATGATTGTTTACATAAACCAAATAAAAAACAAAAGAAATATTGATAAACACTCCGTTTCGTAAAACAAATAGACATCCTCAGCGAGAATTCTAACAATATGAAGACTTTGGTTACCCCTGAGAGTTATATTTATGAAATTGGATTAATGGTTTTTAACTTTTGAAATCAATGTATATCTTATTTCATTATTTGGTATGGAATATGACAATATTGGAAGGAATTGTGGCGTCGCAACGCCCCAAAGTTAAACATTGTCAGAATTTCGCGTACGCACTGTGTCTATTAATTAACTGCACCTTGTTATTGATTCTAGGTAGAGCCATAAAGTTAACTGTTATTAGCTCGTAAGGTTAGGACTGGTTACAGAACAAAATTTAAAAACAAAATAAATGTTGATAAGTACTCCGTTTCATAAACAAATAGACCACGGCTTGCAATAATTTTTAACAATCTCGGTAACTTGGTTACCCCTGAGAGCCAGATTGATGAATTTAGTTATCAATGTCTTCCACCATTGGATTCGTCACACTCTGAGAAAATTATTAAATAAAGCATATTTGTAATATTTCCAGGCAAAAAGCTTAAAAGAAGACATTGAGCCCACCCACATGCCCAGAGACTGCGACGTCCTTCCTGACACTTTCCTCCAAATACCCCTGACGTCATATGATCTTCGTTGTCGATTACGTTATTAAACTAAAATAAATAAAAACAATTTAGCCCACCCACATAGTTCACTCTTCCTTCAATGAGAAGCCCACAGGAGCAAAAGTGTGTACAATTGAGTACAGATTGACATGCAAGAACTTAAAGTTCTACGTTTAGTTCTATAAAAATACGTGAATATTATATTTGTGTAGAATTCTAAGAGGAATAATTCTTGTCATATTCTATTTTGTCATAAAACTTGGCATTATGGAGATAAATGGGAAAAACACTTGCAGTGGCGACCATTTTGTTTTTTACGTACAGCTCGTAAATCTCTAAAATTTGAGCCGAGCACTATCAAAATTATTATTACATATACTTAAAGGAAGAGACTAAGCCCACTCACATGGTTCATTCTTCATTCATTGAGAAGCCCACTGGAGCCAAAATATGTACATTTTAGTACAGATTTACATGCAAAAAATTAAAGTTCTACGTGAGTATTAAATTATACAAACATACGTGAATCCCATGTTTGTGTAGAATTTTAAGAGAAATAATTCTTGTCATATTCAATTTTGTCATAAAACTTTGCATTATGGAGATAAATGGGGAAAACACTTGCAAAGGCGACCATTTTGTTTTTTACGTACAGCTCGTGAATGCCTAAAATTTGAGCAGGGCACTATCAAATTTATTATTCTATAAGCTAAAAGGAAGCGATTGAGCCTACTCCCATACTTGCTTCATCAAGGAGCCCACGGATGTACACTCTAGTATAGAGACTCCGCTTCGCTCTGCTGCCCCTAGGATTATTACACTTTGCCACCTTATTCCAATTACTACACAATACCTAAATTAATTAGACTAAATATGACGATTGTACACTATTTATGAATTGTTGATGATGTTTTCGGGAAAAAATAATATCTCCATTAATTACCGTTTACTTGCAATAAAGTGAAACATTTCATTGCTGCTCAGCAAAAACTGAATATTTTGTGTCATAGAGCCATTTTCTTATTCAGTTTTGATGAAAATTGAAAATCTGAAATAGCCAAATTCTTAACAGTACATTTTTCTACTAACAAAGTTTTAAAGATAAATGTTAGTATAATTTTCTCTGGACTTATGAATTATTAAAGATAATTCCGTAAAAATTGATTTTTAGGGGGTGTTTGGGGTATTTGGGGTTGAAATACTCAAACAAAAAACTGCCAACAATGGTTTTCGAATGCAAGATATTCTCCTGAGTAAGAATAACCTTGTTGGCAGCTTTTAACAACCCGGTACCCCAAAATCGAGAAGGAGACACATTTTTTGAAAACTGATCTAGTCTAGCAAACAAGGGTCCGGTATTTTTATCTTCAAGACGGCATTTAAAGAGATTTGTGGTATAATTTGTAAAGAAAAGATTAAAGGCATTAGTCATGTGTGAATTTGAATTTATAAAGAAACTTAACATTTGCAAAGTATATTGCCTATTAACGGGATAAAGCCAATTCATATGAGAGAGGTATAAAGACATGAGGAAGATTATGCTCCCCTATCCCCTTCCCCCCCCCCCCCCCCGCCCTAGAATCGCACCCTGATTACTGTTTGATTAAAGGTTTTCAGTTAATATTTTTTAAAGTGTTTTAATAAAAACAATTGTTAAAACATTTAAATGTAAGGTTTATAAGATTGATGAAAATCAATGGTTTATTTGTGACAAACCAGAATATCAACAACACAGTATTTATAACATATACTTCAATGTATATTTGAATTCGAATTTAAGAGGGTGTGCGTAGTAAACTAAACTCAATACACCTTTACGGACATTCCTCGCTTTATTCTTCAATACACAGTATAATCATTGCCATGAATATAATTGTTTGGACTATTTTATCTCTTTTGCCATCGCTTTTCATTCATAGCGGTTTAATTAAATAATTGGGAAGAAAATAATAAATACAATAAACATAATGGTTTATATACCTTACATCATCCGTTTCCATACCATTACAATATACTCAGGCCTATACCAGACTCTCGAATATCTTAATCGTCATCATTTTATCAATCTTCTTTCAGGAAGCACCATATACAAGTATCTGATCGTAACAGATGTAAATACGTTGATTTGAGATCCAAAGACCGCGTATACCTGTATAATACAAAACCGTCAACGTTTGGCTCTTGTTGTGTGAAATTGTGCGCAGCTGTTCTCGCAAAGCTGAGCGATTAAAAATGATCTGGTTTCACCGACGGCAGAACTAAGTCGGCTATGATATATATTCCAGTTGCCCGACATATCGTTCGTCTTCATTAAACCGTTGAGTATACAGAGTAGGATAGAGGCCCAAAACAACGCAAGCGGCTTTATCTACCGTTTCGTACAGTCAAAATACGCTAGACGGCTAGTAGCACAATATAGACGCATGCGCAATGACAGCGTAACTTTTACGTAACGATATTGTTCTAAGGGCTGGTCCACACAGATTTTGTAAGCATAAGATTTAAGGTTACACGCGTAGTCGTAAAGTTGGATCATGGGAAACACGTACTGGCGTTCACACAAAGTTTTAGTTTTAAGACATTGTTTTCATTGTTGTTCTTGGCAACAACGTCTTAAAACCTGAAATCTTATGCTTAAAAAATCTGTGTGGACTAGCCTTAAGATACCGATCAAAAATACTACCCATATGTTTCGGTGTCACCGCGCATGCGCCCGTATTCGGCTACTAGCCGACTACGGTAGACAATCAGCCGCCGTTGCTGGGGCCAGATTGTCTCAGTCTCACTGAAAAGGCGAATGATGGGGTAGAGTTCTGCTAACAAAAATCGGACATTGCTTCCCAACTATCCAAAAATCCTAACACCTGGGTAGTCACCCGGGACCGCGAGTCATGAACGCCAGCTACCCCGGAGTAGTTCGGAGTAGACACAGGTTACTCCACAGCAACTTTGGTGCTGGGAACCAACGTCACAGATGGGCGTGTTGGAGCCAATCAGCAATACTCACATTTGGCTGGCCAAGCCTCACTCATCTGTGACGTCACCAGCACCAAAGTTGCTGCGGAGCGACCTAACCAAGTCACCGCGAGATAAGCACGGGTTAACAGCATAAGGGAGCAAGGTAAGTTAACTAGATGTTCATGAATCGGGACTCTGAAAGGGCGTAAATCAGATAAAGTTTGAAGGCACCTTATTGCAGGCATGCGGGCCTACGAAAAATTATTAAAATTCATTATCGTGCACTTCTATACACTAAATTATTAAACGCGTCTTACGCGCATGTCAACGCAAAGCCAACGGTTTAGCCGCGGTCGCTTAGCCGGTTCCCATACGGACACTGAAGTTAAGCAACCTCGGGCTAGGTCATAAGGTGGATGGGTTACCATCCTTCTCTGAAACACTAGTTACCGATAATAAAAGCAGATTGGAGGGTTCGAAAGCTTGTGTAACAGCTTCGTTCTTCTCGTCAACTGCTCTGCAGTTCAGGTTAGTGGAGGAACCTTTATGACTGGTCTAGTTACGTCGTCTATTCGGATGGGACGTTAACCGATGGTCCCCTTGGTATTTTTCGACAGGAGTAGACTACGTGCCAGTTACGGGTTTCCTCTCCTCCATTTTTCATCATCATCATGCATCGTTGTTTCTCATCGCTGTGTTGTGCTGTTGTACTGTAAAATGGCATAAAATGCTGTGTCTGTGCGCAGCTGGACGCGAACGTGTTCCTAGTGATGAGTGTCCGCTACCCCGGCTGCTGCTCGTGGCTGCACTGGTTCTCTGCTGCGCGGCGCAGCTGTCTGCTCTGTTCGGAGCCAGAGCCACGTCACAACGCCTTCAAGGGGTGTCCCAACCCCGACTGTCACTTCTACTACTGCCCAGAGTGTTGGCGGGACGTCCACGAGATATGCTACGCGTGTCAGACCTCCCCCGTCAGCAGTGACCTTGAAGACGACGATTTTGGCATATAGGCCGGGAGAAACCACTAGATTGTATACCAACATCAGAGATAAGAAATTCACCACGTAGTTATCTTCTTATCTGTACCAGCATACAGTTTAGTTATGCGTAATGTTCTATTTTTAAATAGTATTTTTTTAAATGCTCAATGAGTGTTTCAAAAAACAACAAACAAATACTAACTCAGATTATTACTAGTTTAGTCACATGAGGTTTTCTAAATACTGTGTTTGTTTACTTGAATGTACTTGTTTTGAGGAGATGTTGTCGGATATATTTTGAAGAATGTTATTATTGTAAACTGTTAAGATTCAACTAGAAGTGTAACTAGTAGTTTTGTTATATTTTGATTTTGAAGAAACTGTGAACTGATTTTATGACCCTGTGTGAGCGGATTTTGAAAATGGGTGAAGGTGCCGGGTTGACCTAGTGTTAATTTCTTTTTTTTTTCAATATTACTGTTTTTATTATTTGTAGCTTTATTGGAATTAAAAGGTTCATCATGCATTGTGGTTTTAGTACTTTAAATGTGTCAAGAATTTATTCAAGACATTATATTGATTTCTTTATCTATAATATAACTTAGTAGAGAGACTGATACTTTAATTCTTAGAACAGTAAATTGGAATTAAAACTTAAGTATTTTCTATACAAAAAAAAGATAGCTGTAGTGGACAGTCACAATTAAAAAACTGTCAATGTAAATATTACAATAAATAAATGACGTGTTGCTAGGCCTACTTATTTCATTCCTTTTAATTTTAAACATATATGAATAATTTCGTGTTTTTGGCAGATAATTGAAAATTGTCCTTAATTCACCATCATCAATCTGAATATAAGATTTCTTTTTTGAAAGAGGAAGAAGGATCCAAAACGAGGGGTTGCGACACACATATGTATTTTATTTCATACATCGTATAGATATTATTATTGTATGGCCTCTGTAGTGTTATGTTTATAGTTGTGTGTGAATATAGTAGTGTATGAATTCTGTACAAAAAACCCTATTGAAGGATAAAATATATTAAATACATTTCATTTTGTGCTATAGCAATATGTGTTATGCTAGCATTATTGCTTTAGTATGTCATTTCTTTTAATATAGCGAATCATTCAACCCTCACTGTAAATTTATACAACCGGATATACTCGTTAAATTCACATTAATGTGCGATCCTTCTCGAATCTAATCCAATTACCGTGGGTGCTTTCCTCCCCTTTGTCTCGCTACTAGTTCCTTGTTTTCCCGCTCGTTGCGCCAACGTTCAGTACCGGTGGCTCCACCTGTTGTCATTTACGAGAAACACGAGAACTACGAGGGGAGGAATTATTCAAGATGGCTGCCGAGCGTGCACTGTATGCGACCGTGCATAACGAGGGTACGTATGTCGGTCGGCAGCGCTAGTGTACACGCTGCAAGGATCTACGTGAGCCGGCGAGATGAGGGTGCATCTTGAGTGTAGGTCAATGACCTCTAGGGGGAAGGTCACGCTATTGATCGCGCGATGAAGGTCGACATGCGCGGGGTGGATTGCGTCATCAACGCGATTATTAATTATGCATTGAGAAATGGCCAGTCGTTTTTCAAGCCCACTTTTGTGTCAATTAAGAGCTTCAGCGTGTAGTACAACTGTGTGGTTAACTGTGCAAGGCTCGCCATTAAAATCAATAGTTCTGAACCATTGAGCGAGGAGTAGGAACCTTCGACAACTTGACAAACTTGGGGTGTAAAGTTTACACAGGAAACTTTAGCGCATTAATGGTTTATTCAGTACAATACAAACACACAAGATCACTCTTTCACAGAAGTCAAAGATGGAATATGGAATATGAATAAATTTCTCTCTCAACTATTTCATTGTTCACTAAAGACTTCGAAAGTTTCATTTTATTTGCAGTACTTTCCATAACGGTAATCCAACATATAATCAAAGAATATGAAACGATTAGTTTGAATTTTTACTCGTTAGTAAGAAGCGCAAATAATAAAGCTAAAAAGAAATGTAGTTATCGATATTATGGGAGCATTATTAAGAGATATTGGTCTGTTTGTAGGAGTGTCTAAACGCCACTACAATGAATAATTTACTACTTCTAGACTGTTAAAACTGCCATTTTGTTGAATGACAAAATATTAGATGCTCAAACTATGAGGATTTTAATTGTTCCCTTATCTTATCAAGGTTAACTGAGGTACAGAGGGAGCTAATATATTTAAGCCCCCCGAGTCGAAAAATACTGTCAGTAACATACTATTTATTTTTTCATCGCATTTGTATTGAATTATAATCGTTTATTACCGCCGAGTAGAGAACAAAGCAAGTAAGCCTGGCGCAAGCGGAGTGCACGTGCAGTTTTGAAAACAGAGGGGGAGTTCGCAAAGAAAACTTTGTTTGGCTTGGCGTTTTGCTGGATGTTCAATACCCCTTCTTCATGGTTCGGTAATCTCTCCCTAGATGGAGTCGTCGGCAAAATAAGTCCTGGTGGAACAACAAACGCGGGGTAAATTCAGTATACAAAATATTTAGTTTTCGATTACGTGTGTCACTAAATGGAATGATATTTGTGTCACAGGGGTTATTATACAATTTTTAAAACTATAGGACCCTTTTCACTATTATATCACGTTCTCTAAATGTACATGTACATTAACACACGACAACTAAAAATATTAAGTCAAGGTTAATAAATGATGATCTTGTATGCATCATTGAACTTTGGTTTAACATTTTAAAACAGATAATTATTGTTTTTTGTATTGTTGATCTTAAAGATTTAGGAGATCGTGATAACACTCACAAAATGGTATTTTCGCCGAAGTGGTAAACGCTTACCGGTTTATCTGGAGTCCACAAACAAAATGTTACAGCATTGATACAAATGTTACCATCAGTTCTAGTATTTCCAAATAAAACTAGCCTATATCCACAAGCCGGTTAATCTGCTACGTAGCTATGTGCAGAGGAAGGTGTATTAAATTATAGTGTTGAGAAACGGGCTTCAGTCCTTGCGTCTTTTATGTGCTCATCCGGACCCCACCCCTCCCCTTGGCAATTTCCACCACCGCAGGGGACAGAATATTACTGCACGCAGCTCGTTGGCGGGTGAAGGTGAGCGAAGCGCTCTATTCTATTATCATGACCTCAAGCGGACCGTGTGATGTGATAGACTGAAGTGGGTGTTAGAAGCACTATCATGCTAAAAGAGTTTTGAGTTCAACATTTTACAATTTGTAGCAATGTGAAACGTAAGAATAAGAATTATGTATAAAATTCGTAATTTCATTTTAAATTAGCTGTCAAGAAAATACTGCTGTGTGTAGTACATATGTTTTTTCAATGCCGGTTTAATCGGCATAAAAGTTAGAGCGACTTAGTACTAGTCTTTCAACAAATTTCTTCCTTTCTTTTCGTTCGCCGTTCATTACCATTGGCTGCGATACTTAGTTTTTTCATAAATATATTTTGTAATATTATGTTATATAGCCATATTACCCTCATCCGTTGCTTTAGAGTTTACTGTTATAGTGGACCCAAAATTACTGTACACCTGCTTTCGTCACATCCGGGGCAGTCGTAGCCAACCAGCGAACCACCCGAGACACATCCGGGCCAATACCGATCGCTGTTGGCTACGAACCAGTCGCTTGTGACGAGAGCATGTGTAAGGTAGTCTTGGGACAACTATATATATATCAATCCACTATGGCTGGATGTCACTACGACATCGGTATACTGCTAACTAAATAACTCAGAGATGATATTTGTACTTTTCATTCCGTTATTTCTTCAAATTGATTCATTACTTGGAGTTTACCAACGACTTCGCCAGCTAAGGTCATATGACGTTTTCCAAATCAGATCTATTATACATACCGGAGGTTGTGATAAGTGGAGTAAAGGAGGCCAGAGCCTATAGTGAGAGGAGGAATCTGAGTAGGACCGTATGGGGAGGAGATAGGGCCTACTTTTGTCGTCTCATAACGAATAACGATGGCAGGGTCACCATAGACCCATATTCTGTAACGTTTGATTGTAAAATACTAAAACGAATTCTGCCGCAATTCGGAACTTGTTAAGATGAATGAAATGTAATTTTGACCGAATAAGTACAAGCTCAAGCAGAACTCATTTCAACGTACAATAATAAGATAGAGAATAGGCCACTTAGGCTTATCTTCAGCGTAAGATAATTTGTAGTCGGTCTAAATCAATGGATACATT
This sequence comes from Isoperla grammatica, assembly GCA_945910005.1. Lineage (NCBI taxonomy): Eukaryota > Metazoa > Arthropoda > Insecta > Plecoptera > Perlodidae > Isoperla > Isoperla grammatica. The sequence continues at coordinate 74,077,409 of OX246738.1, forward strand.
TTTTTTTTTTTTTTTTTTTTTAGGTAGAAGAATACCCACCTAGGATGTAGCATCCTGTGTGTGGGAGAAGAAGAAGAAGAATTACTTCTAAAAGTTTTGACTCGTGTTATTACTGTACACTTGCACCTTGACTGAGTGAATCTGATGGATAACTGAACGTGAAACGAAATAAAAGAGGCGTGCCGACGTCCATTAAGCTATGCACGTAAGTCCAGTTGAAACCGGAGGCAGCCTCGTGTGTCTACAGGGCGTGGCACGTTTAGCATTGATGGATGAGCAGAGTCGCCAGGTGGGTTCTAGCCACGCGTGACGCGGCCTACCAACCTACCTGGCACGCTCAGTCTAGCCGCTACCCGGCGCCTCCACCATCACAGTCACCAGGTGGGTTCTAGCCACGCGTGACGCGGCCTACCAACCTACCTGGCACGCTCAGTCTAGCCGCTACCCGGCGCCTCCACCATCACAGTCACCAGGTGGGTTCTAGCCACGCGTGACGCGGCCTACCAACCTACCTGGCACGCTCAGTCTAGCCGCTACCCGGCGCCTCCACCATCACAGTCACCAGGTGGGTTCTAGCCAGGCGTGACGCGGCCTACCTAACTACCTGGCACGCTCAGTCTAGCCGCTACCCAGCGCCTCCACCATCACAGTCACCAGGTGGGTTCTAGCCAGGCGTGACGCGGCCTACCTACCTGGCACGCTCAGTCTAGCCGCTACCCGGCGCCTCCACCATCACAGTCACCAGGTGGGTTCTAGCCAGGCGTGACGCGGCCTACCTACCTGGCACGCTCAGTCTAGCCGCTACCCGGCGCCTCCACCATCACAGTCACCAGGTGGGTTCTAGCCAGGCGTGACGCGGCCTACCTACCTGGCACGCTCAGTCTAGCCACTACCCGGCGCCTCCACCATCACAGTCACCAGGTGGGTTCTAGCCAGGCGTGACGCGGCCTACCTACCTGGCACGCTCAGTCTAGCCGCTACCCGGCGCCTCCACCATCACAGTCACCAGGTGGGTTCTAGCCAGGCGTGACGCGGCCTACCTACCTGGCACGCTCAGTCTAGCCGCTACCCGGCGCCACCACCATCACAGTCACCAGGTGGGTTCTAGCCAGGCGTGACGCGGCCTACCTACCTGGCACGCTCAGTCTAGCCGCTACCCGGCGCCTCCACCATCACAGTCACCAGGTGGGTTCTAGCCAGGCGTGACGCGGCCTACCTACCTGGCACGCTCAGTCTAGCCGCTACCCGGCGCCTCCACCATCACAGTCACCAGGTGGGTTCTAGCCAGGCGTGACGCGGCCTACCTACCTGGCACGCTCAGTCTAGCCGCTACCCGGCGCCTCCACCATCACAGTCACCAGGTGGGTTCTAGCCAGGCGTGACGCGGCCTACCTACCTGGCACGCTCAGTCTAGCCGCTACCCGGCGCCACCACCATCACAGTCACCAGGTGGGTTCTAGCCAGGCGTGACGCGGCCTACCTACCTGGCACGCTCAGTCTAGCCGCTACCCGGCGCCTCCACCATCACAGTCACCAGGTGGGTTCTAGCCAGGCGTGACGCGGCCTACCTACCTGGCACGCTCAGTCTAGCCGCTACCCGGCGCCTCCACCATCACAGTCACCAGGTGGGTTCTAGCCAGGCGTGACGCGGCCTACCTACCTGGCACGCTCAGTCTAGCCGCTACCCAGCGCCTCCACCATCACAGTCACCAGGTGGGTTCTAGCCAGGCGTGACGCGGCCTACCTACCTGGCACGCTCAGTCTAGCCGCTACCCGGCGCCTCCACCATCACAGTCACCAGGTGGGTTCCAGCCACGCGTGACGCGGCCTACCTACCTGGCAGGCTCAGTCTAGCCGCTACCCGGCGCCTCCATCATCATAGTCACCAGGTGGGTTCCAGCCAGGCGTGACGCGGCCTACCTACCTGGCACGCTCAGTCTAGCCACTACCCGGCGCCTCCACCATCACAGTCACCAGGTGGGTTCTAGCCAGGCGTGACGCGGCCTACCTACCTGGCACGCTCAGTCTAGCCGCTACCCGGCGCCTCCACCATCACAGTCACCAGGTGGGTTCCAGCTAGGCGTGACGCGGCCTACCTACCTGGCACGCTCAGTCTAGCCGCTACCCGGCGCCTCCACCATCACAGTCACCAGGTGGGTTCTAGCCAGGCGTGACGCGGCCTACCTATCTGGCACGCTCAGTCTAGCCGCTACCCGGCGCCTCCACCATCACAGTCACCAGGTGGGTTCTAGCCAGGCGTGACGCGGCCTACCTACCTACCTGGCACGCTCAGTCTAGCCGCTACCCGGCGCCTCCACCATCACAGTCACCAGGTGGGTTCTAGCCAGGCGTGACGCGGCCTACCTACCTACCTGGCACGCTCAGTCTAGCCGCTACCCGGCGCCTCCACCATCACAGTCACCAGGTGGGTTCTAGCCAGGCGTGACGCGGCCTACCTATCTGGCACGCTCAGTCTAGCCGCTACCCGGCGCCTCCACCATCACAGTCACCAGGTGGGTTCTAGCCAGGCGTGACGCGGCCTACCTACCTGGCACGCTCAGTCTAGCCGCTACCTGGCGCCTCCACCATCACAGTCACCAGGTGGGTTCTAGCCAGGCGTGACGCGGCCTACCTATCTGGCACGCTCAGTCTAGCCACTACCCGGCGCCTCCACCATCACAGTCACCAGGTGGGTTCTAGCCAGGCGTGACGCGACCTACCTACCTACCTGGCACGCTCAGTCTAGCCGCTACCCGGCGCCTCCACCATCACAGTCACCAGGTGGGTTCTAGCCAGGCGTGACGCGGCCTACCTATCTGGCACGCTCAGTCTAGCCGCTACCCGGCGCCTCCACCATCACAGTCACCAGGTGGGTTCTAGCCAGGCGTGACGCGACCTACCTACCTACCTGGCACGCTCAGTCTAGCCGCTACCCGGCGCCTCCACCATCACAGTCACCAGGTGGGTTCAAGCCAGGCGTGACGCGGCCTACCTATCTGGCACGCTCAGTCTAGCCACTACCCGGCGCCTCCACCATCACAGTCACCAGGTGGGTTCTAGCCAGGCGTGACGCGACCTACCTACCTACCTGGCACGCTCAGTCTAGCCGCTACCCGGCGCCTCCACCATCACAGTCACCAGGTGGGTTCTAGCCAGGCGTGACGCGGCCTACCTATCTGGCACGCTCAGTCTAGCCGCTACCCGGCGCCTCCACCATCACAGTCACCAGGTGGGTTCTAGCCAGGCGTGACGCTGCCTACCAACCTACCTGGCACGCTCAGTCTAGCCGCTACCCGGCGCCTCCACCATCACAGTCACCAGGTGGGTTCTAGCCACGCGTGACGCGGCCTACCTACCTGGCACGCTCAGTCTAGCCGCTACCCGGCGCCTCCACCATCACAGTCACCAGGTGGGTTCTAGCCAGGCGTGACGCGGCCTACCTACCTGGCACGCTCAGTCTAGCCGCTACCCGGCGCCTCCACCATCACAGTCACCAGGTGGGTTCTAGCCAGGCGTGACGCGGCCTACCTACCTGGCACGCTCAGTCTAGCCACTACCCGGCGCCTCCACCATCACAGTCACCAGGTGGGTTCTAGCCAAGCGTGACGCGGCCTACCTACCTGGCACGCTCAGTCTAGCCGCTACCCGGCGCCTCCACCATCACAGTCACCAGGTGGGTTCTAGCCAGGGGTGACGCGGCCTACCTACCTACCTGGCACGCTCAGTCTAGCCGCTACCCGGCGCCTCCACCATCACAGTCACCAGGTGGGTTCTAGCCAGGCGTGACGCGGCCTACCAACCTACCTGGCACGCTCAGTCTAGCTGCTACCTGGCGCCTCCACCATCACAGTCACCAGGTGGGTTCTAGCCAGGCGTGACGCGGCCTACCTACCTGGCACGCTCAGTCTAGCCGCTACCCGGCGCCTCCACCATCACAGTCACCAGGTGGGTTCTAGCCAGGCGTGACGCGGCCTACCTACCTGGCACGCTCAGTCTAGCCGCTAACCGGCGCCTCCACCATGCGGCATTGTACCGTTAATTGAAAAAATAAGTAAATAGTTAAATAATTAAGTGAATTAATTAATAAATAAGATAATAATCAAACAAACAATCAAAAAAAAAAATAAGAAAAAATAAAAAAATAAAAATAATTAATTAATGAATGAATAAGTGAATAAATGAATAAATACCTAGATACGTAAATACATACGTATATTAATACATAAATACATAAATAGGCCTTCATTTATACATTAATTAAGTAGGCCTACATTAATAAAGATATATACATACAAAAAATAAGATTATTAACTAATTATTAATTAAAAATTTGAAAAATTAATATATTTAAAAAAAGTTAGTTCAATAATTAGTGTTTTAATACAATTGTTTATAATTAACTCCTAAATTACTTAAATTGTGAGCTATTTATAAGTTACTTTATTTATTAAGTTGTTAGTTTATTTAATAACAAATAAAAAGTTAAACTAAGTAATTGGAAACATAAAACCAAAATATGTGAAAATTGCTAATAAATAATTTAAAATGTTTCATTAGGGTTGCATTGCGCAAGATGGACCGGACTTGACCGCCTGACCGAAGTATCATTCGGCGAATGGCACTACGGTCGGGCTTGTCGAGTTCGGACGATCTTACGGAATGCATCCTGTATTAACATTTATCCGTGCTTTTCCATGAAAGCGAAAATGAATTTGTGTATAGCTTATGTACAGTGGCGGCTCGTGGGGTTTGAAATAGGTAGGGCACAAATCAGTTAACATTTAAAAAGGGTAGCTAGTCGCATTTTAGAGTTACATTTAGACACTGACACAGATACAGAAGATAGGCCTAATAAAATAACAGCACAATGCAAACTTACCTAATATTTTAACGTCTGTGTCATTGTGTTTACGAACAGAAATTCTATAGCCGACATCTATAGCTGTTGTTGTCTGATATTATTCCTACTTATCAACGGTAGACTCATTTCATTGTCCAAAGGACTTTGGATAGTCCATGTTTTTTGGTTTTCTCGCTCAAGTGTTTCTAATCTTTGACACCAAACCTGTTATGTCTTATCTAAAATAAGTACACAATACTTCAGGATGAGTATAGATTTATTGAACAATTTTAATAACACGTAAAGAAACCTACAATTGTTTGAAATTGGACACCTGACTCCCGCGTCGAGTCATGGCTAGATTTAAACAGTATGACCAACTTAAGAACTAAACTACCTGCTTATGTTAACTGGGCTAGTTGATAAATACAACAACCACAACAGCAACAGCTGTGTTAATGTGAGGTTATGTAGGCTATATGTGACAAATCCCTACGCATGTATAATCACCGCCAAACAAAAGGCATGTAAAACAGAAGAATGCATTATGCACCATTGCATCTGTAGCTAACAGAACAGCCTGACTAATGCACAAGTCTGGTCTTGGTGGACCAAAATGTCTTCGCTAACAGTCAATCTTCGTAACTCAAGTATTTATTTTTTAAGTATCTTACCTCATTCATTTTTTTTTTTGTGTAACACGGAATATTATCAGTGTCCATAATTATTTGACGAGGCTACACTTCTGTCACTCACACACTACAAAGTCAACTCCACATAAATCACACACTGCACTAAATATGTAGGCCTACACAAAGACAACCACCTGTCAGCACACAATCACACACACTTGGATCACGTGGTAACAGCATTGCGTTAAACTGAATGATAACAGCAGTCTAACCAACTGTCTAATCACTTGGGCCAGTGAAATACAGGCTCTACCTTGCCTAAAGTTAACTTTTACTTTTGGGGGTTCCCCTCACACTTTCTTGGAAAAATTAAAGTGCGCATGCGCCAGGCAGTTGACTCTTCTGCAAGCGACACGAAAGTTCGTTGTTGTTGCTGTTGGTCGCCTGCTTGGCACTCTCCGCACTACACACTATCACTATCACACTCTGTCGCAGACTTCAGGCACTGCCTGGAGAAGCACCCAGCGGACTTTTATTTGAATGTGCATTTTGAAAACACAAACTTCGATTTCATGTAAATATATCACAAGTCCACAACTCGGAATTTAATGTGAGTGATTGTTGGCGGGAGGAAAGGGAGGGCACGGGCCCGTGTGCCCTTACGCGCGAGCCCCCCCTGCTTATGTATATATACATATATTTTTTTATACATATTTATTGTGCGCCAGTCAGTTATGTAGTTTCCGTGGATATGAATATCTATTTTATAATATCAGATAATTTTAAGCAGTGATGGTTGGAACATCCCCCCTACTATCCGACTCTATAGTTTGTAGTTCGTACAGGTACTGATATTGATTGATTTATCTGTCGTAATATACACACGTCCTTGATAACAGCGCGCTCTCTTGGTAGATAAGAAACAAAAAGAAACAAAACAGTCGACATCCATTCGGTAAGTATTCACCAAGTGACACTTCTTCCCCTATTAGTGACCTTCACGTTAATTCGACATAACAAACTGAAAGTGGGACCTGCAAAGATAAGAACCGACTTCTCGTCGATAGCTTGACATGTTAGTTATTGATCGAACGGAACCCTGATGATCCCGCATCTAACCGGCCACAAAAACACCTCGTTGTCGGGGAAGTACGGGACAAAAAGTAAACTGATGGGGTTTTATGACCGCGCCCGGGCAAGCTCATTCGTCGGAGCTGACTTCGGTCGGGTTGATGTAGAGTGATGGATCTTAATCGTCGTCAGAGGGTATGAGACTATGAACTGGTTCCCGTGCAGGAGCTGACAAAAAAACATTTACTAGTAGTTGTTATTAAATAAAAAATAAATAAATTCGCATTTAGAGTCTACCCCCTCAACCCTCAGTAACAAGACTGATTTTCAGTGGGGCACTTCTATTTAAAGCGACTTACCAGCCCTGTAGGCTCCGAACACCATCGACGACCGAGCGATAACCAATCAAAGATCGATATGTCAAATATAAAACATATGAATCAGTGATTGGACAGTGCGAACACCTGCGGACAAATGTCAGAATCGACAAGGCTGATTCAGAACAACTTTGAATCTATTGAGTGCTTTGTTGCTAGGACGGCTTAAAAGTCACCGTTTACTTATTCGTATGACAAGAAGTGATGGAATTGAATCCATATTAGACGTTATAAAACTTCTGCCTCAAGCGGGATTGTTTCTCAAGCAAGGAAGGGAAGTAAGATGTTTCTGGATCCTTGACAATAAGTACCAGTTTCCTTCAGCTTCACAGGACGCTTTTGATTTTAAGGGGAAAGTATGTTTTTCTTTTAGGAAGAATCTAACATGAAGGGTGGTTCTCGGATCAAGATTTTCAAGACCATCTGACTTTCAAGATTCGAAGTGAAGACAGAAAGTGTGTGCGGTTTCCCGGGTTGCTTTTACGTGAAATTTTAATTTTCCCAGATTGCAGTTTCTGATTTTTTGCAATCCTCATTTCGTTTGAGCTGGGACCGTTAACAAATCAGTTTTTTCTTTTTTTCTTCTTTCTTTTTTCTTTTTTCTTTTTTTCTTTTTTCTGTTTTCTGTTTTCTTTTTTCTTTTCTTTCTTCTTTCTTTTTTTTTCTTTTTCTTTGTTCTTTTTCACTTTTATATAATATAAAGGCCTATATATATATTAATTTTTCCCACAATTTTTTTTGTTTCTTCATGTTCTTTCTTATTTGCATACTTCTATTTTTATTTTTTAATATGTTGAATTTCTACTTCATTTGATTTTATTTCATTTGTCAATTATTTTTTCTTTTTCTTGATTATTTTCAGTAGTTTGTTTTGTTTTTGTTGTTATTGTTATTTATGATTTCATTACTATTCATTGTTTGCATAGCTTAGTTTTATTTAAGGTCCTCCTTTGTAAATCAGTTTTTATAACTGAATAGGATAGACATTAAATAAATAAATAAATAAATAGTTGCGGGGCGTTTTCATTTTGATTTAATTTTGAAAAATCATTTTTAAAATATCATGAAATTCTGCTTTTTCTCACTTTACAATTTGATTAGAGTAACAAGTGTGATAACTTTTCTATTAAGTGTGTGGTAATTTAAACATTTAAACATCTTTCAAACAATCGGATCCTTACATTGTAAATCCTTAGGAATCATATAAATTGTAAGGAATATATGTTCACAAAAGGTTATACGCAAAGCACCACATAGTAAAAATAATTGCCATGATACCCTTAAACATAACACAGTCAAACATCATCGTACACGTTCATAATTGAATACAACTTGTTTCCTTTCATTTATTCAGTATAATTAAGGACAAAAAGAGAAAATAAACCCGAAATGCACACTAAAAATCGAAGTGATATCGCTACTCATACAAGGAATAATATAAGTTTAAGTTCAAATGTAATTTAAAGATTCCATACAGACCTTTTAATGAAAGAGTAGGTAATAGGTATACAATTATGAAATTGGAACTTATCAAAAATATGACATTTTCAACAATAAAACTATAGACGGTTTTGATATTTCCATTTCAGCTCACGGAAAAGGGACTCTAGTTAGGGTAGTACCCAACCCACTGGGCATCGCGATATGTCCCGAGTTGAATCGACCTCGCTGGAGTCTGACGTCACACCGTGTCAAAGAGATCGCAAGGTTTCCTCGTCAAAGCACTTGAACGGCAAATAGTCGACCCAACAGTAGATAAGTAATTAACTAAATTCTGCTTCAAACTACGTTGAGTAAATGTTTAGTCAAGTCATTGATTAAATGGTGACGTTACGAAACGAGTAATGACGCACGTTACAACAAAAGACTATCGTTGATAAACTTAATTCATTTCTATTATATTCAGTTATAAACCTGATTTACAAAGGACAATAAACACAACTAATTGTATAAAAGAAAACAATAGCTGCGTCAGTACAATAAATATGTGATAATAAAGACCACAAAACCGGACAGCACGAGGTGGAGGTCAGACGAAATGCAGTTCACATCCTCCATTCTCGCTTAAACTCCACTTTCCCTTTTCCTCCCCCTTCTTGCCCCTTTCCACCAAACATTTTCATTTTCATATTTCACCCACTCATCGTCTCGATCAGACAAGTTGCAAAAATATTGGACGTAAAACCCAAATATCAATCAAGAATGACAAAAACTTCAAATTACAAAGAACTTAAATTTATTTTCTACACAAAATTAAGATGAATGGTGAATAAATAAGTTTAGTTCAATACTATTTTACTCAGCAGTTGGATCCAACCGAGGCAAAAGTGTTTGTTATGAACGATGAATTTCACTTTTTGATATTAACATTTTTAAATCACAAGTATTTTAAATGACACGAAAAATGTGTTTCGTGTAATAACAATAATATAAAGACAAATAAATCATTATCATAAATATTATAATAATTAAAAAGACAAAAAAGTGAAACAGTCATGAATGACAGTTATGGGACAACGGCCTTTTCTTAACTTTTCTTAACGTAACATTACTATAAATGCATCATTCATAATTCATAAATCATTATCCGGATTACATTACGCTTATTATTAGTTAAGTTAAAGAAAATGTATTCATAAACCCTGGTGATCCCAAACAAAATTCGGTCAGTGGTGTAGGGTAATTTTATTTATTAGAATTGTATTGTGATACCTTACAGATCTGCTCTTATGTTCTGCCTTATTATGAATTACTTTCACACTATCCTCATTCTTAGTTTGGTCATTCTGACAAAAAATAAATAGCAAAACATTGAGTATCTAATTTTCATTTTTTCACAGCAAAATATAGCCCAAATGTGAAAACAGTTTACAAATAATACAACATATTCAAAATTATAATTAATGATTTATTTATTTAAAATTGATACGTTCTTAAAGAAATTAATGTTCAAGATCGAAATTATCTATTAACGCGCCCGTTGAAAGTGAAACACATCGATGCCCCCACTGAAAAGATTCCACAACACTGAACGTACAATTAACCGCGGTCTGTGCTCGGTATTGATTCATGTGTGAGCCGCGCGTGGCGCTGCCTTCGCGTCCGTCGCGACGCCACCAGAGCGACGGAGGACGTTGAGCCGAGCAGCAGAACATGGCTACACACACACAGATCACGGGGTGCAGGGCAATCTGGCACTGTCGCGGGGTAACAGGTAGGATGACGCGCTTAGTGGTCGAGCAACTCAGCGCTCTTATTTACCGGACTTCACATCAAATTTAGCTAATTTTCTTAAAACGTGGTTATTTTCGTATAAATTTTCAAACTTGTGAACATGAATTGTGTAACTAAATTAAAACAAGAAGTAATTCACTCCTGTGTAATTATGTTGTTTAAAATATTCTGTGTGTTTTTGAAGGATATCGGAATATAATATTTCAAAATCGTTTCGACCATTAAATAAAATTAATTTGAATGCATAGATTTAACTGTTTAACCATATCAAATAAATAAATCTGTAAATCGTACAGGTTACACGCGTATAGACAGTTGTGGATTTAACAAGAGAACGTATTGATCGGAAGGTAGCGGCAAGCATTCAACAGATTGCCCTGTCCCCTGGTTTCTTTCACCTCTTGAAGCTATACTGCAACCAACACAAGCACCATAAGCCACCAGACATCTTGGAGCATTGCACGTATCTACATCAGCGTTTACAATAAGCCTTACAATGTAAGTACACATGGACAATTTCTTAACTAAAGCGCTGAATTTATCAGCGTTTCAACGGGGATTATATTCAATTATATTATGAACAATTTCAATTATTAGAACCTTCATTTTGGGTCGTTAACGACAAAGTTATTTCAATTGCCATGTGTACTTACGTCTATGCACTGAACATTTCTACGAGACTAACCCTTGAGTTCTTTATATTATATTTTATCCAGTTTTCTGCACCTACAAAAACAAATGCACCTACAATACTTCAAAAGAACTTGCCATGACAATCATTTTGAAATAACGTTTTGCCTTGAGTAGAGAATGAATTCATAACAGTTTCGAAATAAAAAAAAATGTGGTTTATACTATTGAAATTCAGTTTTTCCAAAACATGGATTTGTGTTCATTACTTTGAGCAAAACGTAACATTACAAATTGTGCACTTGCTTTACATCGCCTACCAACACAAACAGTGGAGCCAACATCGCTGTGAACACAAGGACACCTCCTCAGTTATACTTCAGCGTGGACATAAGGGAACCAACCAGCATCATTGAGGCTTTTCTTAATCATGTTTTATCAAGAGTATTTATCAATCTACAGCACACAATGGTAAGGTAAGAAGATGAATTGATAGTAGATGTTGGTATTGTTAGTACATTGAAACATATTGTATATTTGTATTGTAGAAAGGATGTTGAGTAATAAATTTGTTGCTACAATAATTTTCTCTTTACTTTGTCTGTTGTGTCCGCACGCATGTTCCAGTTAAATACACTTATCTAGAAGAGTAATAATTAGTGTAGAGGCTATTTCTATTTTTGTCACTGTATAAACTCAGGCACTTTCTTCAATCAACACTTGTAGATGTTTGTGAGCCACTTAAGGCGTTGTTGTTGAAAACTGGTTTCATGTATTCTCACAATGTTGTAATGTATAATTGTTGATCTCAGATTCCAGACATGTTTGTTGTTTAGTCCTAACCTACTAGGTTAGGTAGAGTTAGTTGTAACTAACATACTGGTTTAGTTGTGTGAAACTTGATGCACCATCAATGTACAACGCTGTTTCTGCCGTTAGGGGTAACTAGCGACATCCACACACTTCTATCCTATGATTCACTATTTCATACGCCTAACTTTCTTATTTCTTCGGACAAACCTCTCTTCTGGTCTACCTGTTGCCTTCCACCTCCCCGTTTCAGGCGTTATTTTAACTCACCTACATTTCATAACCACACTCTTTCACTTCTCCATATGACATTGATAACATTACAAACTCATGAATATATTATGTCTTAGTTGTATAACATGCAAACAAGTATAGTAACATATTATGCTATTTGAAGTTTATATTGTTCTACTCTTTTGTAAAAATTGATACTTAAATGGGAAAACTTTCACACAAAACTTGTAGCTTCAATGTTAATTCAGTACATCTACGATTGTTTTGAACATATTAAGTTTAAATATATTGTTTTTAGACAACTAACTGTCATTCTAAGCTTGCACGTGGTCTAGCTACAAATTTGACTTACTACTATGTCAGTCATTTCAATATTTAGATCGACTGTAGCCTACTGGTACATTACTTCAATATATTTTATGATGGTCATGAGATGAAAAACAATCCCTCAGAACAGATAAAATCTAAAATCAACAGCTTAGGTGATATTACTTATTTTTGTTTTAACATTATTATAGATTTTTTTATTAAGTTTCTGATATATTGACCTAAAAAATGTTCACGATATGTTAATTAATATATATTTGGTGTATTACTCTAACTGGTAAGAATCGGCCACCAATACATATTTTCACATTTTCTTCCTTCTTTGCTTCGTCTTCTTCCCCTTCTCATTGTAATTGATAACCCAGTCGTTCAAGGTCAAACACATCGGGTAGACCCGCGAACGACCGAGTCCACCCGAGCGCCTCCGATCGATCACAGCCCCCCATTCTCCACCGCCGAGCTCATCGATGCCGTTTCCGGTGAACGAAAGCTCATTTATAAAGCTCACGTATGAGTAATAAGCTATCAAAGTTTTCGCAAGTCCGATATTGTGTACCGTGCATGGTGAATTATCGTAGGGCGGATGGAATGAAACTTGACTCTTATATTTTAATAACATACAGAGGAGACTAATAGAATAACCGAACAGTATGGTTTTGATTTGACTCAGCTAACCATCGTAGTAGCTGTGTACGAACACCCACTTGAGTTTTATTTCTTAGTAACATATTTCAATATCAATACTTTTCTTATTTTCGTATTTTTATTTTTATATTATTTTATTTTTTAACAAAATCATCATTTAATAATTTCAAATTACTTTATTTTTTTAGTAGTTAACACATTAAAACATTTGTTATAAATAACGACAGTATAAAATTCTTAGACTGTCTTAAGCTCATACGATCTATATTCTTCTTTCTAACATCAAGCTCTTATAAAATACGAACACACCATTGAATGGAATCATAGATTGAAATACGGTGCATAACGATTCACTTGTTTCTTCCAACATCGCATACATTATTGATCTAATGCTAAAATGGTCGTGTTTGCAATACGAAGTAGGAGAGCTTTTATGACTCAATCAATACAAACAACGTCACTAGGCTCATATAAACCTCCAGCAGATAAAACATTGCACACAGCAGGATATCAATTACCATTTTATTCCCCGCATATTTAATTTGCTTTTACTTTACTTTTATTTACTGTTTCATGTTTCTAATTTCAAATGTACTCTTGAGTATGACTGTCTTTGTTGGTTGGTTGGTTGGTTGGTTGGTTGTTTTGAGACCATTTTAAAATTGATCTAAAAACCTTTTCTCCTTTCACATAACGGTCCTATAAATCTACAAGAACAACAAAAGATAACAATTACAAATCAAACATCAAGATAACTTCATAGTAATCTTGTATGCACCAATGCACCATGATACAAATTTCAGAACACATTTTTAATTATTGTGTAAAATTCTGTTAACGCACTTGGTTGTGTGTCATTGTTCTTAAAGATTTTGAGGAACGTATGAGAAACAAGAAAATGGTTGCAATAATGGTATTATTATTAATATTTGTTGTTCCGACGTACTCGAGAACTATGGCCATGTGACGTTAATGTCGGAGGTGATTGGAGGAAAGGAACAAATAGGACGTAAGAGGGAGTGAAAGGGAAAGATGTGGGCTGCCATTCGCCTGGCTTCTCCACCTTTACCTTTCCTGTTAAGGTGGCCCTACCAGAAGCATACGCTTCCGCCGGCAAAGCTTTATGGATCAACCTAGCATACAAACCTGCCCACCAAGATAAGGTATAGAAGTCCTTGCTTCTTTAAGGCTATTGTGTTGGTGTTCTTGAAGATTTAGGGGGCTGTGTGAGAAACAAGAAAATAGTCTTTGATAATTTTAAAAATTGATGCCGTTCTTTTTTCATGAATATCAAATCCTCACATCTCTCACATCTTGATAAATTGACTAGTTTGGCATAACTTTTATTGCCTAACGGGTTATTATAAACTAATATGCAAATAATCAGAACGACAACATCAAAATCCACAATCCATAGAAAATTCATTAAAAAGTTCCAATAAAGCCGATAGTCCACCGTATAGGGAGCCCGCAACTGACGTCACATCAGGACTACAACAATGGAACAAATTAATTAAACTGATGGACAAACAATCAGCTGTCGAAATAATAAAATTGCAACCATAGAAATAAAAACAAATGTAGCAATTAGTAACTGCTCGCCATTTAAAACTTTTAATGATAGACAACGACCTGGTGAAAGTTTTGTATGTGTATTTGTTTGTTTTTTGTTTTGTTTTCCAAAATCAGAAGAAATTATTTTTTGACAGATTGTTGTTTGCCCATCGATTCAATTTATTTGTTTCATTGTTGTCTTTTGGTGTTGCTAGTGCCCTATTAAAAACATATAAATAGTTTTAATTCTCAAGAACAAATCATTTTCTTAATCTGCACAATATTTTTTGTGGCTATAACACAATACAGAAGAGAAATTGTTTTGCGCTAGATTAAATGCGAGCCTCAGCAGTTGGTCCAAAACATATCTCCACAGCGTTCAGCTCGTTCCGTAGCGTTGCTTTTTGAGACTTTTTAACATAGTTTTGCATCAAGGTCAACACTAATGAGAACAGAAACAACATACAGAAAGTTTTACAAGTAAAGCAAACTTAGTTTGCAACTTTTCACCAAACTAAAAATACACCTCTATTTGTCTACCCAGGGTTATTTTTTATTGACACATTGCTCCGGTTCAGATAATGAACTTGTATTGGTAAAGTGTGTTCTGTCCAGACTCGCGTTTGTTTGTACACCATGGTTCCTACGTTAGGTTCTAATTCTGGCTTGGGCGGGTTTCGTGAGGAGTGTTTTCACATTCATATTATTCGCTTGGTCACCTTACAATATTTCCATTAACATTTGCTCCAGCATTTTACCCTGTGCTTTATGTATGAAAATCTTTTCTAAAATTTGTAATTAAAAGACTTTTCAATTCAGAAATGAGTTCTACTTTGCTCGAATAGATTATTATATAAATAGCTTACACAAGACAGATAAATTTAATAATACACATTTTTGTCTAAGGTTTACTACTTTGTTTGCACTCTAACTGGGGACTACAAAATAAACCACAAATACACAAGGAAAAGCTTCGCGCGTGACGTGGCCTCAAATGCGGGGGGGGGGGGGTGGAGGGGGGGGGGGCTTCGCAAGTCTTTACTACGATGCGATCTGACCTTTAACCGAACCTCGTATATTTCAACGCGAGTAAGGAAATATCTTGTGAACACAATCCCTACAGTTTCTCCCGCGGGACTCGTTAAGATGATTCACTGCTGCCAACATTCAAAATATTAGTCTCGTTGAGTTGGTACCAATGCCTGCAACATAACGATCAACCTCATGTTCTTTAGATACTGCAATGATGCCAGATTTGTAGATAGTCATCTGAATGAATATATAGCGCGTCCGAGTAAAACAGCAGAACGTGTGGAGTGTGTGAACCAATTCTTTCTGCTCTTATATACACAGGAAACTTTTGTAAGTTTGGACAACTTTTGTATTCTTTGCTATTTTATATTATTCAGGGTTTTCCTATTGTTTCAATATGAATTAAATACTTAAATTTGTTATTGTCCCTCTTAGGAAATCAGTTTTCTAACCGAATTTGATCTACGCTATGAAATAAGTCTTTTAAAATGCTATGTTGTAACCCACTGTTCCACCAACATTTTAACCTGGAAGCGACGGTTAAGAGATCTTGTAGCGTCCGCAACGGCCACGTTGTATGTAACAGTGAGCGAATAAAAAAGATAGCTTAGCTTCATCGTTGCCTTGCTCATGTTTAAAGCGATATGGTAACATGGTAGCAGCCCCAACGTAGACTTTGCTTACGTCACTAGTATGGAATGTTAATTTCGTTACCAATCTTATCTATAAAAAGTGAATTTGAGCTCCAGCAAGGACACATTACTGGATTATTCTACTCTAATGTACGGAATGAACCCTTATGTTAACACAACGTCTTGATTACAGCATTTTCGACAGGTCATCACCCATCAGTTAAGAAATCGATGTAATCAATTTCGGTTTCTTGAACTGATGTGTTTTGATAGTCCTAAATAGATCTACTCTATCTACGTCAACGTATTTAGTACTGATTTCCACTAAAATCTACAGAATTGACCAGACATTATCGACGATGAAATTTATAATATTTTTAAAATTTCGACTTCAAGGCTTATAAAATTTAAAATGTGCCGCGTGTTTTCTTAGGTACGTAAGTAAGTCTGGGTAACCACTTGCATCGTTATAATAAATATACCACCAAAGTTATCATCTGGTGTGCCTATCATTTACATGCAACGTGTTCGGGAGACTAGACTGTAAATGTAGGAATAATATGACCGAAATGAGAAACGGCACGAGATTTATGGTTGGGTCTTGTCGACATGTTTTCAACTTCTTCCCTAAGTCACAACACATCTGGTCGCATCGCGTCACATGAAACCTACATAACATGATGAATTCTATGAGGAAACTAAATTTTCATGCGCAGCTATTGCGTTATTATTAGTTGAATTATATGAATTATATGAATGATATGTTGAATTATTTGAATACTATAAATAGATAATATTTATAACAGAAGACATGGCTCAGAGCTATCTTGGATGACATTTCGCCTTAAAATGAACTAAATGTTTAGCCTACACTGAAAATTACCAACAAACTCGATATATAGCTTTTTAAGTGTTCATAAATGCATTTAAACAAGGTTTACACATAGGAGGGTGACTCTCGTTTCTAAACCCAGAATGCAGTATATTCGCAGACATTTACTCCGTACAAGCGTGATGATTATTAGCCGCAAGTTTAGTTTCCAACGAGTGATGAGGATTTCAGTTTCACATTCGGTATGAAAACAGAAAAGTTTCATTTTAACGATACCATAACAAACTTCTGACTGAATTTTCCGACTTGAATATAGTGGCTTGTTCAATGTATCAGCTAATATCTTCTTTAGACGTCGCGATGGCTAATATGTGGGTTTGGACTGTAAATACTGGCACAAATGGCATGAAGAATACAAGGAAAACTTCAAATACTTCAATTCAGAAAAATTATTGTACCATAGACTGTTCTATGTCAAAAATTAATAAATAAAGGGCCTAATTATGGATTATTTATCAACTTTTAACAATTGGAACCGTGTATAGTCCAATAAAGCTTTCTTTTAATCACATCAGCGGTCCTACGATAGTTAGATCCTGAGTTTATTCTAGCTCGTGTCATCATTTTCCTCGGTAATACACCCCAACGGTTTAGCCACAGCCATTTAGCCGGTTCCCACACGAAAACCAGGTTAAGGAACATCGGTTTAGTTTATGAGGAGAGAGGGGACCCTTTTCTCCGAAACATTATATATAGTTGCCGTCGGTTAGAGCAATTTACAGGTTTAGAAATCTTGTGCATGTAACAAGTTAGTTCTCTCGTCAATTGCTCGGTAGTCCAGATTAGTGGCGGAACCTCTAAAGGACTGTCCTTTCGAATGGGACGTAAAGCCGATGGTCCACTTACTACTGTTCGACAGGTGAAGGCTACGTGCCGGTATCAGGTTTCCCCTCCTCCCGTCTTCATCATTCTTCATCATTCTTCAGTCGCCATATATAAAATGAGAGCTAGTGGGATCCCGGTTCAGTTGCAAATATAAAGTCCTTCTAGAGTAACTTTGTGGGTGCTGACGACATATAAGAGTGACGCATTGGCCAACCAAATGTCAGTATTTTAAAATGCTACCCGCTGATTGGCTCCGACTGACACATCTATGACGTCAGCATTCACAAGGTTGCTGTGGAACCACTTCAAAATAAATATATCAAGTGAATTTATATGTAGAGATGGAATCTCAATCCGCAAGGTTGGTGTTCGACTTCAGTTCTTAGAAAAGTCATCCAAAGAGGCGACTGAAGGCAAGACCACTTACGTAATTAAAAGCTCCAGTTTCGGAGGCGCGGCGTTGCCAGATGATGTCGGAGGCGCGGCGTTGCCAGATGATGGACGCGAAGCACAGACCGAAACTTGCGTGTTTCTAATTAAGTAAGGAGCTTTTGGTGAAGTTTATGTTATACAGACTTTTAGTGACAACTCGTAACTTCTAAAAGTGTATGTTTCGTTAACGATAGCTCAGCAGCTAATTTGAAAGACAATTTATTTATTTAAATGGTTTCTCATGTTTGTGTTTCAATTACCAATATTGAACTAGCTTTAAAAAAGTAAGTCAATACACATAAACATCGGGCACTTTTAAAACAAAAAAGTTCAAAATTACAACCAAAATAAGCTGATTCGTGGTGGAACCATGGACTTATAATAAATAGTACCTTCTTTAGTCCATGGTGGAGCGATATCCAATAATAGGACTAAACACAGCGTTTCTTGGAATTCGGAATTCGGAATTAGGAATTTGAGTATTTGATTATTTAACACCCATGTTGTAGAGGGAGAGAAGAAACAAATATTTAATATAATTGAACCAAAACTAAGATTCACAACGAAAGGTTTGCTTATGCCAACATACAAATATATCAGTTCTCCCAATTTCGACATTGCTTACATCAAATCATAGGAGAGATAAGCAAAGAATTTTAGTCTAGTAAATTGTGGTTGTTTTTAAATTCGAGCTCATCGTTTAACATTTGCTTTTACATTGAATTGATTAGTGGTATAAACCGACGTACTAAACTGTTCCGTTGCTTTTAGTTTCAGACCCAACCCTTCAGAACTCTCTATACAGTACAATGATGATAACGCAAATTCACCCGCAATCAATACTCCACTTAAATGGCGTAAAATAATTAAAGCAGAACATCTATACCTGCAATACAAGGTGTGCTGGCACTTTAATATTGCAGATATCTGACAGTCATGACAATACAAACCAAACAAAAGGTAAGTTTCCACCAAGTCAATCAATACCTTGGGTCAAAGCTCTTTCAAATATCATCCATAAGGTCGCTCTGGGTTGGTAACAAATAAAAAAATGATCAATTTATTATTAATCATTGTATAATATACAGGTTGCATGAACTGTTTCCTAATGTACTGTATATACATTTATAACAACACATTTACGAATCTTTAGTCTCATCGCAAATGAGTTAACTTGCTATTTGATGTACCGTTATTTTATTTGCATACATTATTGATTAGAAATGACATCAACTGTGGGTTGGTTGAAATATATCTTCATCTCTTCCTCTTTTCTGCCAGTATATTCATTGTTACATATTCATTACTGTGCACATTATTGATTCCCTGCTCCACCTAATTCAATCTTATTCTTCCTTTCTACTTGACCTTAAACAGTATTATTATATTGGGAAAATTTCTTGAATCAAACTATTTCCAACACAGACAAAATTCCATTTAATTTTCTTTCATTGCGTTTCTCTTTCTGTTTGGTAATAATTCAATTCAGCAAATGGGTAGGCCTAGATTAGAAGCCAATACAGAATGCATTAATAATTCATTTTCTTTTTTAGTAGAACTGCGTTCTCAAAAGCTATAAATGTGAAAATTAACTTCAGACATTCAATTTTGGAGCCAAAATAAACGCGCGTTTGGCTCGCTAAAATAAAACAATAAAAATACATAATTTGTGATTTTATTATTACATTGAATCGCCAGTAGCGTGCGCGCAGCATGCACGAAGTTCGATGACACTCCGCCATGGGATTTAGTGGTCCTTGACTCCCTATAGCACAATGTTTGCATATTTATGTTCCCTTTTAAGGGAATGTACACTGAAGATGGTATCTCAGTTACTTGTAAAGATAACTGCTTCAAATTTTAGATTAACCTCAGGTTGCATGAAGGAAAAAAAAAGGAAAAACTAATTTTTCTTTTTTTTTTTTAACTTTACATTCATAAACAATGTACCAGGGAAATGCTAAAAGTATCTCATTTTTGAAGAAAAAAATTGAATTTATTTTTCTGTTTACAAATGTGCAATTGATACAATCAAAAACCGGATATTCAGTTTTTTGTTTACAACTCAAGTTATACATTTTTAATTATGAACATTATATTTTTATGTACATTTTTCATTAAAAAATGTTCAACTTTTTTTTTTAAATTAAACCAAACACTTTTTCCAAAATCCCCTTTTTGATTGTCTGCATTTGTATCTTGATTGTACACACACAAAACATCAATGCTTTATTTGTGTAAAAGTTTTATCGAAAAGAATTGTTAGAAACGTAGAAAAAATTATACTGAAATAAAGCCTTGTGAAACGCCGATTTGTTCGCTGAAACATGGTTCAACCGCTCACGCCGCTGCAGCTTACATTTATTTCAAAACATTAGGAATTAATGATAAACAAGGGAACAATAATCATAATGCAAAAAAAAACGGAATTTCTCATAAATCGAGAATTTTCAGTGTACATTCCCCTTAACTGTAAAGTTGTATTTATTTTCATCCTTCCTAAATCAGTTTTATATTAAAAGGATACACATTTAACATAGGCCTATAAATGAATAAACATCATACTCTTTTTACCATATTTTATACATATTTTGGAAAGGCAATTTTTAACGTTAGGGTGCGTATCTTTCAACACCATTAGCACGGTCAACTTGATTTGACTCGATGTCCCTCCCCGAACTCGACTAGAGAGTTGATCAAGCCTCCGCTAGGCGGAGATGTAGGCCTTGTTTGTTACCACAGTCTGGAAGGCTGTGAGTTCCATTATTATGAAAACAATCCTCGTCGTTGCCCCGTGACAGATCAGACAAGGTTTTTACTTCGTGTGAGCAGCTGCTGCGGTCTCGGCCCTTCTATCAAATATAAATTTCGGTACGTTTTTCAATCCTTTTTAATTATTATTAGTATTTATAAATACGTCAGTGGTTCGGGCTGGAGTTTTTTTAACGTTGTAAATTGACTTTAATCCATTTTTGGGGTGCTGACAAAAACGATGACTTTGGAGCCGTCACATCAGCGAACCACGTAACAAAATTAGTACAATGGCTCCCAATTATTTTGTACAATTTAAAAAAAAAAAAATGTAGTTTATTACTTTGGTGGAATAGCCTATTGTTGTATTTATGCTTATTTCACTCCTATAAGCGTATGTGAATTATTTATGTTTTGTGGGGCCAAATGTTTTTTTTTTTTTTTTTTGGGGCCTTATTAATTGTTGTTTGAGGACGTACTCGACAACTAAAATCATGATCATAATGACTATGATCATATGACGTCGGAAGTGTTTGGTGGAAAGTGAAAAGTAGGTGGTAAGAAGAAGGAAATGAGAAAGGGGAGGACGTGTATAGGCCTACTATCTTTCGTCTCGCTTCTCCCCCTCGACTTGTCCGGCTACGGTGGCCCTGCTAGAGGTATTTCTGTCTTACGCGTAAAATATTTTTATTCAACGAAATTTAACAAAAATTCTCTTTTTTATGTTACCTGTTACTGTATATTTCCAATTATGTAAGACGTATGCTTCAAATAGTAGGCCTACGTATTTACTTCGTATACTATATTTACTCTACTTTACTATATTTACTACTTTACTACAGTAACTGTCGTATTTACTTACTGTATAATAATCACTTAATAATCATAACTTGTGTTGAAGTTGGTGCACCTGCTGATACAAAAACCAAAGCACTTATTTTGCTGCAGTATTTCTCTTCATCCCAGTTTTGAACAATGGCGAATGGCGTGCATAGGCCTAGGCATAGGCTCTAGCCAATTCAACATAGGCCTAATTGAATTGATTTAAAACATAAATACGTACTATTTGCACCCCGTACCCGATAATATATCGTAGTGGGCAAGTTTGCCTGCTTTGTCGATAATTTTACGATAGTTGAAACAGACATTCTTCATTTTAAAAACTGCATGTTTCAAGTACTGTTTTACATACAACCAACCAGGATAGGTCTATCGATTCTATAAAATCTCAAACCTTTACACATCTTTACACATGTTTCCTCACAAGCTTCGCTAGTGTTCAGGAATACTCGGCATCCAGATGCTGTGATTCAAACATGGAGCTCGAAACCAAAATTTGCGAAAACCATTTTAAATGTAGGGCCTATTCGTAAATATGGCTTTATCCATGAATAATAATCATTTTAGGTGTAAATTTAAATATTATATTGGATATGGGATGTGCCAAACATATACAAACTCGGAAAAACTATTAAAAACTGTTTATTTCAGGTTATATCATTGATTGTCGACGGAAAAGTTTACAATAACACTAAAGCAGACAACACCCGCCGTGGTCTATACGATAACAAGCGCGCTTTTGCAGTTGGTCCCAGGTTCAGTCCAGCAGTTTCGATCTTTTTTTAATCGCTGATCTTCGTGGTTATTTATTTGTATTATTTGATGTGGTTATTTTTCATGTTTTTTTTTTTATGTGGAGTAGGAACCACATAAAAATATATCAAAAGACAAGCTATTAACGCTATTCCTGCATGTAAAATGTTTTCATAAACAAGATATACATCACACGTGTATTAACAATGTAAACCACGAAAATCAGTGAGTAAAAAATACATCTAACCTGCTGGACTTGAACCCTGGACCCACTGCATGTCAAGCACGCTTCTAACCGTACAGACCACGCTGACTGTTCTCCATCGTGGTGTTCATTGTAAACTGTTCCGTCGACATTCAAAGATAACCTCAAGTAAACAGTTTTAAATCGTTTTTCCGACTTTTTTTTATACGTTTAGGCACTTCCCACATCCAATATGATATTTTATTTAATTTACACCAAAAATAATTATTGTTCATGGATAAAGCCATATTTATAACTAAATATAAGCTGGGTTTAGCAAATTTTCGTTTCGAGCGCCATGCTAGAATCACAGCATCTATAGATGTCGAGTATTCCCAAACACTTCCGAAACGCGGGTGAAAAGATTTGTCAACATATTGTGTAAAGTTTTACAATTTTTTAGGATCAATATCCAGCGCCCATTAAATGTCCGCTAATAGTGTAGTCCCTACCATTTGAAGGATTTAAAGGGGGTTTTACAGGGTACCAACATCAGTGACACGTCAAAGATTGCAGTCGTGTGCATAATGCCCGGTTACCATGTCTCTTGCCGCGCGGTGACCAGTCAGTGTTTTCGTCGCGGTGCTGGAAGGAGGTGGAATAGTTCTGGTTGGTTACCGCTCGGCAAGGGACATGGAAACAGAGCATTACTGCCGGTCACCATGTCTCTTGCCGCGCGGCAAGATGATGCGCGGTGACCAGTCAGTGTTTTCGTCGCGGTGCTGGAAGGAGGCGGAAGAGTTCTGGTTGGTTACCGCTCGGCAAGGGACATGGAAACAGAGCATTACTGCCGGTTCCCATGTCTCTTGCCTCGCGGCAAGATGATGCCCGGTGATCAATCAGAACGGGGCCTCAACTCTTGCCACTCAGCAAGAGACGTAGAAACCGGCCTTAAACCATACCACATAACTCCACATTCTATAGCTTTCTTCAACTTTACTTCTTCAATTTTTATTTTCTATTTTTAGTCAGAATGCAACGTCAAACCAGCTTAGGTATACTTTGGGTTGGGGGCATGAATAGAAAAAACTAGATTCAAAATCTAAATATTATACTATCGAGAACGTTACTACAATTTAAAATCAAAATACACAGGTTTCGGACTCATTTTTAAAGTTTGTTTGGCTGTATTTCTACGTAAACTGCCTTTAGACGCTGCTAATAACTACTTCCGATCTTTCAAACTTGAGAAAACTACGTTAGCATAATTATCATGTTATAGGCATATGTATACAGCTATTTACCCAAGATTCTTATCGTCCAATATAAGCAAATGGAATTGTATACCATATTATAGCCTCACTATTGGAATCGACGCCAATTGTCAACATGGTGAAAAAGATTTTCCCCCGTCTGGGCTCGGGGTAGAATTGGCTCAGGGTGACTCTGCTAATCGTAAGAGGCGATGAAATTAGGTCCTCTAATTTTCTCTTTTCCTCCGCTTATTTAGACGTGCAACTTCTATTGCATTTGGGTTCAATTTTTTGTAGTCAATAAATGTATTCCGTACGATGTCGAATAGATTAAAAATAATTGCAGCAATTATATTATTGCATCTTATTGCAAGCAGTCAACCAATGAGGGAACAATAAAATGTCATTGAACTTCGAAATAGCGTAGACTGTCGACCGTCCATTTGTGCACCACTTCTTTTTCTTATTTTCTAAAATGTTAGGTTATATTTGTATGATTATGGATTGAAGGTTCCTCGGCTATATACATAGACCCCAGCCCAGATAAACTTGGCAATAAGGCACCGTGTGTTAGTACATACAGCGCTATATGTGGCCAAATTTAGCAACAAACTGCTGAAGATTTCTTTCCGCGGTTGAAAATAGTGCTGGATATTATTGTGATATATCTTGTTTTTGTTTGGTGTTTGTTTTGTTTTTTATTGTTGATGTGTATTTATTTTGTATTGTTGTTTTGTTTTGTGCTTTTGTTTTGGCTTTTATTGTCTTGTTTTGTTTGTGTTTGTTGTGTGTTATTTGTTGTTTTTACGTCTAAAACGTGTCCTGATTAAAATGGTGGCTTGCCTTTTTAAGATTTACTGATGGGATTCATAATCTGCACGCAAATTTTAAAACCCGTATTTAATTAAACAATTTTCACAATTTCCCTTTATTGACGTAGGAAGAACGACGCTGCTTCAGCAGGTTGTTGCGCGACTTTGCCACTTGGAGCGCTTCATTCGTTTTCACTAGCGCCATCAGTGGCCAATCTCGGTGCCTTTTGAAGACAGTCGAATTGTGACATTCACAGTTTAATTGGAAGCCATTATTTGTTTACCAACTACAAAAAAAAGAAAAATTTCATACGAAAAGATACGATACCATCTTAAATTGACGTGTGTTTCCTAAAACCGCTGGAATCACAGCCTGCTGAATGGGTCAAAGAGCATCGCTGAGCCCCCTCTAGGTTGAGATCAGAGAACTTCTCTCGCTTGGAGGGGAAACTTGTTTATCGACTCTGGTTGAGTCGAAAGTTGCAGACATCAACACACACGATCGTTGATTATCAGTGCCTGCATTTATGTACGGTAACGACTACACGGGAAAAGTATTCTATGTGAACGAAATCTAGCGGTAAAATTTGAAAGTACGTTGTAATAGGCTATTTTAAGTTATGTTTATTTCGTCTTCATAATGATTCTAGTAATAATTTTACAAATAATATTGTTCTACACAGTATGCCGGAGAGTACAGCACGCAGCTCTTGGTTGGTGTAAGGTGCAATATTCAGGTTTTGAATTAGAAATCTTGTTTTTGAACTCATTCGCTGTGAGAACATAGTAACATATAACCAACTCCTGCATGGTTTCAAACATGTTTTGCCGTATGAAAGCGGTTCGGGCTTGCTCAAACTTTAATTGTACTTTTTCTGATCCCTACTTGAATCAGAGTAGGCCTAAACATTTCTTCTGAAGAATGTTTTTTCTTTTTGGTATTTGGGGAATGAATGTGACTTTGTTTTTTTCAACGAAATTTAACAAAAATCACTTTTTTATGTTACCTGTTACTGTATCTTTCCAATTATGTAAGGCGCATGCTTCAAATAGTACGTATTTATGTTTTAAATCAATTTAATTATGTTGAATTGCCTAAAGCCTATGTCTATGCACGCCATTCACCATTAGCAACATGCACACAGCCTACAGATGCTACAATCAGCTGTTCTACGTTGATTCAGTAGCCAACGTATGAAATGAAACCGAATATCGCCCGCAAACTTAAAGAAGGGGTAATTTATTTTTTGAGTGTAAATTTATTTTAAAATAATAACCCTTTCTTCAAATTACCCCTTCTTCAAATTTGAAGAAGGGGTAATTTATCGAAAATACTGTGATTATTATACAGTAACTTACGTTTAAGTTGGTGCATCTGCTGATAACAAAGAACCAAAGCACTTATTTTGCTGCAGAGATATTTCTCTTCATCCTAGTGTTGAACAATGGCGACTGGCGTGCATTGGCCTAGGCATGGCCTAGGCATAGGCTCTAGCTAATTCAACAGAATTAAATTGATTTAAAACATAAATATGTACTTTTTGAAGCATGCGCCTTACATAATTGGAAAGATACAGTAACAGGTTACATAAAAAAGTGATTTTTGTTTAATTTCGTTGAAAAAAACAAAGTCACATTCATTCCCCAAATACCCTCTTTTTTTTTACAATAGACAGCAAAACATTTACTACTTCACTACTTGCTAATGAAATAAAACAAAAAATCAAGCTGGCAAAGCTTTAATTATTTGCGGTCTTAACGAAAATAATTTATATCGCAGACGATTATTGGCTGAACGGTACTTCTACACGCACAGACTCGAATTATCTGAGGTGATAATCCACACGCGTAGACCTAGCCCAGGTAGCGTTATACATGGTGTTATTAGTAACGCACTCTATCGTCGGCTCCACGCACAACGCTCGGTATTTATTAGTTAAACAATAGTCCCTGTAAGGTGCATTCACAATCTTTACTAGTACTATGGTTTAATGATTAAGACTAAGCCACAGGCTTCTTTCATTGGCTGGGAGGGAGAATACTGCGCTCTGATTGGCTGTGACTAAGGTTTGTCTTAGTCTTAATCATTAAACCATAGTACTAGTAAAGATTGTGAATGCACCTGTAGGTGACACTACTGCAGTAACAACGTATTGATGACGTCTGCAACAAAAATTGCGTCCAAATGCAATAAAAATTCCACGTCTAAAGGCACCGTTAGTACATACAGCGCTATATGTGGCCAAATTTAGCAACTTACTGGTGAAGATTTCATTCTGCGGTTGAAAATAGTGTTGGATATTATTCTAAAATATCTTTTTTTTTTTGTTTTGTTGTTTGGTTTTGTGTTTGTTTTGTTTGTGTTTGTTGTGTGTTATTTGGTGTTTGTAAACGTGTCCTGATTAAAATGGCGGCTTGCCTTTTAAAGATTTACTAATGGGATTCATAATCTGCAAAAAAAAATTAAAAGACGTATTTAATTAAACAATTTTCACAATTTGCTATTATCGACGTAGGAAGAACGACGCTGCTTCATCAGGTAGTTGCGTGACATTGCCACTTTGTGCGCTTCATTCGTTTTCACAAGCGCCCTCAGTGGCCAAACTCGGTGCCTAAAAACCGCTTTAGTCCTCCTACTGGTCCCTATCCTCCAATCACCTCCAACGTCCTACCCAGTTGTAGAGTACGTCGGTAAACATCAAATAATAATAATAATTGCCAACAAAACGCAGATATAACAATTGTCATGTTTGATTGTTGCCACACGAATAATAAAACACCTATAAGCCTAAACCGTTGCTTCGTGACAGATCATACCGTGTCTACTTCATGTGTTAAACTGCTGCGGTCTCGGTGCTCCTATCAAACCTAAATTTCGGTATGTTAAACAGTTAAATCATTTCCTTCAATGTCCTCGTTAATTTATAAATACACCCATGATTGTCAGTGTTCACGATTCATAGAAAAATAATTCAAGTTCATATTTTACTACATAGTGTTAACCGAAACAGTGTATAGGCCTATAAGGTAAGCAGAAAGGCAAGTAGGTAGACGGGTTCCGGAAACTATGACGTAACTCCCCCCTCCTTGTTTCCCTTCCACTCTGCCAGTCACGCTCTTTCTCTAAATATATGTGTGGTCAAGACAATTTGGAATAGGACATTGTTGAAAGACACCATCTTATTACTACACGCGATGGTTTGAAGGTGTGGTTGGGTTGAGTACTAGCCTACATATTTTGTAGTTTTTGATTGAATCTTTAATATATCCACCAGGGCTGTTGTTACTGGTATGAATCAAGCCCGTGAGAAACTATCACAATATTTGTAAAATTTTCAATTGGTTTTGGATAAGTATGAGTGGTAAATGATTTAGAGATCCTACCCCCCCCCCCCCCCTTCCCCCCCCCCCCCACCACCACCCTTTCTGCTGCTGCGTAAATATTGAACAGCCTATCCGGCAGGAAGTCTAAGTAGGTGAAGTAGGGTTTGCGAGCTCGTCTAATTCGGGGTTGCAAACTCACCGTTGATTTAGTTAGTGTTCACATTAGTTATGAATTATGGATCCCTTCACGAACAAACTTCAAAGTTACGACATGAACTTGGGGCTTAATAATGGAACACTGACAAAACACAACGGACCAAGCCTTCTATGGGGGGGGGGGGTAATCCCACTCGACGGGGACGGGTCTGCCTCCTAGAGACGCCTTTAGTCGTCGGGATATTGTTTAAAACTAATAATCACGAATTTAAGCACTTTAGCAAATAGTTATTATTGCCGGGGTGATTGATGCTGGACTTTCACTCAAGCGGAGCACGCACAAACTCAAGACTAACTGCAGGTGGGGCTGGCCATGTTCCGAGCGAGCGCATTCATGTTTGCCCACTTTCAACTGTCTGGGTCCCGGCTAGAATTTGGCCCCACGTAATTCTGGCAATAGTAAGAGGTGAGGAAATTGTCCTCCCATTTCTGTTTCCCAACCTATTGACCCTTTATGTCTAATATTTCTTCCTCCTATATCCCCCCCCCCCCCCCCCCAACATCACAAGCCTAAGCTGTCTAGGCCTACGTTTCTATAAACATGTACCGGTAATCCAAATAGTCTAAATTGAACTGATACTATCGTCTATTAGATAGGGATGACGGCCTAGGCTCACTGCATGTTTAAAGCGTTCAACGCCGATAGCTTGAAAAACATAAGAATTTAATGTTGTTTGTTCTATTTGTCAGTTCCACTAGGTACCTTACTTTGCTTGTTGAGGACCAACAACACTAATACCTTCCGCCACTTTACACAGACACTATCAGTTGGCAGCCAAGCCTAGCCTATATAGCCAGGCCGTGGCCTATTGCAAGCAGTGTCGGCTCACGTGAGGCAAGCGAGGCCGAGCCTCACCAAAGATTACTGAGTGGAGAAGATGTTTCATCGCCGTGTTAAAATATCTGCGCGAGTTTTTTTGAAATTTTCTAAGGTTGGAATTCATAGTCGGCCCCTACACCTAGGGGCGCCCATTGTTGCTATGGATTTGTTTTGTTTATGGGAAATAACATGCAAACAATTGTTACCTTGGTAACAATGGGCGCCCCTAGGTGTAGGGGCCGACTATGAATTCCAACCTAAGGTTGGAATTCATAGTCAGCCCCTACACCTAGGGGCACCCATTGTTGCTATGGATTTGTTTTGTTTATGGGAAATAACATGGAAACAATTGTTACCTTAGCAACAATGGGCGCCCCTAGGTGTAGGGGCCGACTATGAATTCCAACCTAAGTCTCACCACTAGTTCGAATTCTGACCGCAAGGAGCGCTAGCCCTGCACGTTTGACCAAGGTCCACTAAATCCCCTGGCGGCTACTAGCGATCTAGTAGACCTTGCGTTTGACTTCGTTACCGTTAAACAAGGTCTACTAGATCGCTAGTAAGTGTCAGGGGATTTAGTGGACCTTGAGTTTTAAACTTTGGAAGAGCGACTCTTGCGGTGAGAATTCGAACTACACGTCGGACTTAAAAAATTTCGCTCAGACACGCGCAGACGAATTCCCATATGGATGAAACATCTTCTCCGCTCAGTAATCTTTGGCCTAACCAAGGAATCTATCGTGTGTTTTATTTGTGTACTTTGCTATTGACATAATAGCCTATGATGAAATCCAGTACTATTTGTAGCACTTATATCGGTGAAATTGTCCCGGCGCAGTCACTGGTTTAGTGGTCCGCGCCCACGTTACGAGTGTGAGATTGGGTTCAATTGCCGGTTGGGTTTTAATTTGCTTGTTTCTGGTTTCCCCTCAGATAGTAAGTAGACCAACCCGCAGTTATTCTGAACCACGAAACGGTAGCCTACCGTTATTGTGCAAGACCTGAGACCTTTAGAAGTTGCGCTATGTAGGTGTGTCGATACTGCTAACAATGCAAACCGTTAGTGTCAATGGTGGAGCGAAGGTAAATCGATGTTGGAACAAAGCTCGTGGAAGAGTCTTGAAAGTCGTCCTGGAAGTGGTTTTGTTAGAGATGAACGGGGGTGGGATGGGAAGAAGGGAAGGAGGGCGGGGGGGGGAGGAGTTGCACTCGGAGGCAAACTTTCCATACGTCAACACAAGATCAATACGCAATGTAACTACATAAATCCTCGAGTCTGCATCGCCGTGGTAGGCCTACCGCTCCATGGAGGGCGACTCTCTCACACACAAGGTTTCCGGTTCGAATCCCGCGCCTCAGTCGTCGGACGAATGTCGGGACTGAGCGCAGCTCTTTCAGCAGCCCTCGGATATTCCTAGTAATCTGTAGAGTGTAGAGTATAGCCTCCCCTACCCCTAGGGGGCGCCCGTTGTTGCTAAGAATTTGTTTCCCGTATGGGAAATAACATGCATGAAATTGTTGCTACCCAGCAACAACGGGTGCCGATAGGGGTAGGGAACGACTGCATTCCAGCCTAGGGCGTGTGGTCTGGACCCTTATTCTATCCCTCCCGAAACGGATTAGTGCCGAACCCGATTAGCAACCGAATCCAATTCCGTTTCGGTCGTTTGCTACATGGACAACGAACAGCGATTTTATAACTAGTACCGAATTGACCAGTTACATCAACAGCGCTGCGGCGATATTCGGAAGCTCGCATATGACATAGATTACATTGAAGGCATAGGAGAAAACCCACTTTTCTCGCTCTAGCTACGAAAATAATTTTTTTAGCGGGAGACTTATTTGAAGTCGTTTATAGGAACTACAATTCTACGTACTTCGAAAGTATTACGAAAAATCTACATGCAGCGATGAGGGAGTTATTGATCGTAAATTATCTTCTTGCGTGTGACTGCTGCGGGAATCTCGCCTCTAAGGCGTGACCTTCTGTCGTATGAGCAGGCTGGGCCGTCGCTGATGCGCATAAGGTCGACTAGCGAGATTTGAGTGAGATCCACATTTCAAACGAACAAGCCGCGCGAAGAAACCGTTGTAGGCTACAAGTAGGAAATATGAAAATAGAACCTATCAACACGCTCATTGGATCTGACAGATCGGCGCGTCAAGTTGACTTGAATGTGCAATATTAGGTTCGGGATTTGTAAATCATATACAAATGAAGTGGAATTGTTTATTATTTTTAAACTTCTCACAAACGTCTGGTATGTATACAGTATTTGTTAAAAAATGAATTATACATATAAGTGATAAACATATCGAGACTGAATGTTAAATTCAGTGCTATATTACCAGTTTGTCATATTAAGAAATCAACCGTAAGAAAAAGATACACGTGCTTGGTGATGTACACTATTCGCCGATCCATCAGATCGAATGAGCGTGTTGATAGGTTCTATTTTCATATTTGCTAGTTGTACAACGGTTTCTTGGCGCGGCTTGTTCGTTTGAAATGTGGATTTCACTCAAATCTCGCTAGTCGACCTTACGCGCACCAGCGACGGCCCAGCCTGCTCATACGACAGAAGGTCACGCCTTAGAGGCGAGATTCCCGCAGCAGCCATACGCAAGAAGATCATTTACGATCAATAATTCCCTCATCGCTGCATGTACATTTTTCGTAATACTTTCGAAATACGTAGAATTGTAGTTCCTATAAACGACTTAAAAAATTATTTTCGTAGCTAGAGCGAGATAAGTGGGTTTTCGCCTATGCCTTCAATGTTATCTATGTCATATTCGAGCTTCCAAAACTCGCCGCAGCGCTGTTGATGAAACTGGTCAATTGATCTCTTGGTTCGACTGATAACGAATCGATTGATCCACTGAGGTGGTAGATCAATCAAAAGCCAGACACTCGAAGCTGGGAACGAAATACATAAACACACAACAAATAGAGCACTCACTTAAAAATACATATTAAAAACTGGCTCCCATTAAGAATATAAAGATACATAAACACACAACAAATACAAATACAAACACATCGATCGACAAACAAATACATCGAGCAGGAATGCCGCCCTGTCTCTCGTAATACCGTATGCTCGTGAATGGCCGCCGCCTATATATCGAGCAGGCATGCCGACGTATTGGGGAAAATGGCGAGAAGACTCGGACTGACTTTTTAATTTCCGCCCAAACATCACCGGAAATTATTTTCATCTTTCAATTTTCGGAGAAAGGGTTATTTTTAATACTACAATCTATCATTCGAATGAAGTAAAGATGATAAAAGTCAAGTCAAGAAGACGGGGTTTGTGCTGATTTACGGGATTATTTAGCTCCATCGAGTTGTTGGCAAGTAACTTCCCCCCCCCACACACATATACACGTATTATATACTTGACACTTGACCCAAGACTACAGCTGCTTCCGTCACAGGCGAGGCACTCGTAGCCAACCAGCGAACAGCGAACCGCCCGAGACAATCCCGCGCAAATACCGATCGCTGATTGCCTACGAGCTCATCCCCTGTCAAGCATCCGTAAGGTAGTTTTGGGACAACCAATACAATTAAAAGTTAACTTTAGAACCACGGAAAGATTTTTTTTTATAGAAAACGTAAATTTAATACCAACAAATTGCCAGGTTCAAAAATAGATTTGGGTAATCAACCTATCCATACGCGCACTACGAACATCACGACAACCATTTTGAAAACGTGCACGTACATCATGGTTTTTAAGGACACAGTGATAAGATAATCCACCCGTACCTAAATATTATAACAAATACAATGTGAACCATAATTTCTCAATATTGAGGATATAGCCTAGTAAACGTTAAGTCACCAAACCGTTTTTCTGTATGTACCGTAGGCCTACTCACAACTTCTGTCTGCCCTCCAGCTTCGACTTTCGTTTTTCCATATCTATACGGAACTTGCATGGCATTCCAAGCTTTAAGGCTCGTGCACATCCACTTTGCGTACGCGTGAAAATTATAGAAAATTATAGAAATTACGAGAGCCGTTCCCATCGAATGTTGATAATTTTCTTAAGTAAACGTAAACCAATCAGAGCCCACGAATTTCCCACCAATAGGGAACTTGCAACTGACTTCACAGCCGAACTAATGTAACAAATGAATCGAACTGATTGACAAACAACGAGCTGTCAAAATAATAAAATTGCAACATTATGAAGAAAACGCGAACTTGCATAGAAGCCTACATTTATTATTTTTTGAAGTACCTTTACCAATATTTGTATTAAAATCAATTCAATAATGGATGACAATGTAGAAGTTATGGGCTTATTAAAAGTGAGTCGTTCATTGCTGTTTTATTTCTCTATGATAGAAATGTTGTAATGTGGTTTGGTTTGACACTTCGATAAAGAAACAATGTAAGCTGTTCGTTTGTTTGCATGCGCCAATTAACCAAATTTTAGAAATTGGAAAAAGTTGGAGTTGAATCAACTTTTCGCGTCGTGAAACGTACGTTAATTTTCCTAATTTCAATGTGCATGGTTAAGGCTCGTGTACATCCACTTTGCGTACATCCACTATTTAGTTGGTGAATGTTTACCCGGGTATACGTGTGGTAGTGTGGTATTGTATGTCGGGATGTGCCTAAAACGCTAAATTGGGTGGGTCCCAGGAAAAAGTGGGAGGGGAATCTCCCCCATTCCCCCCCCCCCTTCCTACGCGCCTGTAGGATAGGATAGGTTCTTGCATATGTGTATAGGGAGTATTCACGTGACGTCACATCGGCCATATTGGAGGCCACCTATGGGAGACCGTATGTCAGCAGCGCTGTGAGCGTTCCTGTTCACAAAAATGTCAGTATTCCCCTCATTTGACGCATGCAATTATGATGTCGTGGAATCTGATGGTTGTGGGACGGCTTAACCTTACCCGCGCGCGAAGAGTGTGGTAGACTGTGTAATTCCATCAACCATTGTACTAGGTTTCACTTGTTTTCTGGATTCTTCGGCTGATTGTTATTTTTTTTATCATCGCTTTTTTTGGCATTTTTAACGTCATCGCTCACAGCGCACTCTACCTGTCATACGGTCTCCCATAGTATAGGTACTAAAGTCTTCCCAACGAAACTATTCTCATGCTTTCATCACAGGCCATGTCCAGAATGGCAACTTAACTTTGCTTAACTTGTCATTCCTCCGTGTGCTTGATGGAAGATTGCATCGGATTGTTCTCAGTTCGTGAGTTGGCCAACTTGTCCGATGTTGATAAATGGTAATTCTCTCATTTATGTAAGTTGCTATT
Organism: Isoperla grammatica; assembly: GCA_945910005.1. Lineage (NCBI taxonomy): Eukaryota > Metazoa > Arthropoda > Insecta > Plecoptera > Perlodidae > Isoperla > Isoperla grammatica. Next base: position 74,111,821 of record OX246738.1, read on the forward strand.
AATAATATTACACGATGAATATTTTAAAAAATTAAATACAAATATAAGTTTGTAGTAACAAAACCAATAAGTCATGTTTGAAGAGAAGTGATAATTGAAAATAGATCACAGGAACCCAGCCATTAACAGCTTTCGATACCAAGAAATGACAGAAACGCCGGTATTTATTTATCAAACGAATATATTTCATATAACTAAAGTAGGACGGTCAATACATTTACAGTTTTGACCTACCTCTAGAACACAGTGGAATAAATACGTGCTGCGAGTGGTTTTTCTATGGATCTACTGAGTTAAGTGTGAATTTTCAATTTTTATACATATTGACAGCAAATACCGTAGCGAAGCTTGACAGGCTTTCAATAAAAACAAAAGGCTGGCAATGTTGCTCAGCTTGCTGGATTTTGATTGTGCCTGTGAACTTCTTCGAATTCTCGAACTCTCATTGGCTACGCAATAGGGAGCTTGCAATAACGTCATTTCCGGTACCGCACGGTAGCCATACTGAGGTACTCTGTAAACATTTGTTTACGTTCTTCCGACACTGCATTGTTACAATATTGCAGATGTCCTTTGACTGACACGTCAACTGTTTTCAAACAAAGGTTCCGTATTATGACTGAAAACAAAATAAGAACGCATTAACTCTGTTTAAAGACAATCATTTGCATGTTTTATCATTTTCTTGAACTTTTACCTGCACACACCAATCTATACGGCTTGAAACTGTGATATTTACTGGATAACCTATGTGTCTTCTATTGACAGAACAAATGTAAACAAGCAATGTGTACCTCATAATGGCCGCCGCGTGACGTCTATTGAAAGCTACCTATAACGATTTCAACGTTAGTGGCAGGAGCTGCTTATTTCGTCGTGCGCCATCTTAGTATTCGGCAATAGTGCGCGCATGAACACAGGTAGTAAACCGTCCGCGGAAGCTTACTTCGAGGTCTCAGGGGTTATGATGACGGAAGCATCAGAATACATTCGTTGAGTTTAGCTTTCAATAGAAAACAAATAATAGTGTTTAAGGTGAAATATGAGTTTGAACACGTGTAGCCCCCGATAAAGTTTACGGAAATGATTATGTTTGCATTGTAAAGGCTGGTCCACACAGATTTTTAAGACATACGATTTAAGGTTTAACGCGTAGTCGTAAAGTTGGATCATAGGAAACACGTACTGGCGTTCACACAAAGTTTTAGTTTTAAGACGTTGTTTTCATTGTTGTTTTTTAAACAACGTCTTAAAACCTTATGATGCATTATGTCTTAAAAATCTGTGTGGACCAGCCTTAAACAACAAAAAGAGTGACAGAATACGAAATTTTATTTATATTGCTTTTCAGTAATAAAAGGAAACCAGAGTTAGAGAACAGCTGAAACATAGTAACAATGAACAACCAATCACATGGTATTTTGGCCTCCAGTGTGGCCACCATGCGCAATATGTGAATACAATGTAGACGGTTGCGCTATAACAGCAATGTAGTTATTGTTAGGATTTCTTCAGAAGATTAATTTTGTGTAAACATAACCAAAATAAAAATATATACTTATTGGCAATATTTGACAGTATACAATAACTTAATGCTTAAAGTCTGTTATTACTTTGAAACGAAACACTGATTCTAACGATGTATTATGAGATCATCATGTGCACAAAGTTGTGTTATTTCAGACAAATTGATAATATGATATAAGTGATTATTTCATTGGGTTGTGACATCAGAATATGCTTACTTCTAATCACATCGTGCGAGTATGACTTGTTTTGAGTGGGAGCACTGGTGGTTGAATCTCTTAGCCTTACTTCTCTCCCGTTTTGATCTTGAACAAAGCACTTCCAGCGTTTGTATTTAGTACGGTTATAATCATTTAGTAAAAAAATAGCTATGCGTCTTCCGTTATCTATAGTTTATAAACAGTAATAAACAGTGTGCAATAGTGTGAGTAATGTGCAGTAAAGTGACCAATGGGAAGCTTTGTTGCACTGGTGAAAACAAATTAGTAGCGAACTAAATATTAATATTTTATCCGAGGTTCATAATACTGGGCCTAATTCTAGTTGATAAAATAGTCTTGACATTTGTTTCCCCATCTTGAGAGTATTTTAGGCATATTAATTGCAGTGCCCTTACTTGTGGAAATTTGCGAAATGAAATGTCACTGAGGGTCTTATTTTGGTAATGAGGTACAGAGCAATATCGGATATTGATTGCTTTAACTCCTTCGCTTGTCAATGAATAGTTGTGGTCTTTTAAATCCTTACTGTCAGAGTAGCAATATATCAAACTGCCGCGTGTTACTCAATGGACAATGCGGCCGGATTGCTCTAGTATCCCAACGATACTAGTTCTCCGCTCGGCCGCTATAGTGGCGCTGAGCTTTGCTGCTAACAGGTGGATTAGTAAACGTTCACGTAAGCAGACACGCTTATACCTTTGATCACGGTACTGCCAACATGACGAGGCTACAGCACAAACCGCACTGTTGTTGTTGCTTTGCGTAGCTCTGTTATTGCAATATTGTAAAATTCGAAACGATGACGGATGATGGATGAAGATATTTAAAATGTGAGATTCGAACCCCGTCCATCCAACAGCTTACACACAGTTCACCAGTGTCTGGTGGCTCACGGAAGGACGATGTGAAAGGCTTTCGAAATAGCCTGATCAGTTAATTGTATGTTTAAATAGTTTACACCAAACGATAGCTGCAGCTACAATGGCATAGGACCTAAATGGGAATTTAAAACAAATATTTATATAGAAACTATGAGTATCAGGTAGGCATAAGATACCTTCATGTGCTATGTATGTTACCTGTGTTATGTTGCCTATGGTATGTATATGTTACCATGTAGGTCTTCCTTTGGCCTGTCAGTGAATTTGTATTTAATATACTTGAGGAAAGTTCAGCGCTATCTAAGTTTACAGAAATTGAACAGTAATCTAAAGTCAAATTATATTTAAGAAGCGTAGGGATGGAATGAGACCGTCTTCGGTTGTGGGTATTGTGAGCGCGTCAAGCGTGTCATCTGGTAATGGGTCCGAGCTGGCACAACTCGTCCTGTAAGGCAACTAACAAACATTGACCCGAGTCCATGGAATCTTCTATGCATGCAACATGCGGAAACACTGAATTGATGTATCATTATTTTTAAAGTGAGTTTGACATAATGTTTCGAAGGTAATTAAAAGCGGCTATGTACATTGTCGGTATATGTATAACCTGCACTCCAACAGCATCTGCATGAGCCATAATGGACGGGAAAAACAAATCGTATTTCTGAAACCTCGTCTTTTGTGATAGTTAATATTCTATTTTCATGGCTTTTTGCCCCCCCCCCCCCCCCCCCCAAGAATCAGTTTTTGGAGATTAAACAGAAAAATGCATAAACCAAATTGATTACTGAAAATTAATTCTTTAATATAAATCATGTCATTATTCAATGAGAGAAAAACAATTTATTGTTAGCGGTGTGAGAACATCAGGTGACCACAAGGATCCAGCTTACTGCACTGAACATTTTTAACACATGATAAATGTTTGCTATCATAAAGCTTATGTTCCACTTTGCGTGCGAGGCGATCGTCGAAATATCCTTTGAAAATGTCGTCGATTACATTTCTACAACACTGTTATTTTTTACGACCAAATGCAAAGTAATAGGTGCCAATGGTTCCTTCCATGCATGCACTAACTACACCCGACAAAATGTTTGTCATATTATAATTAGCATAAGACATTCTGCGTTCACCTGTTCCACTGTCGACCAGCCAATGTTTGTTAGTCGCACTGTAAGACGGTTTGAACCGAGCCGAAGCCTATTACTCGATGACACGCTTGACGCGCTCACAATACCCACAACCGAAGACGGTCTCATTCACACACATTCCATCCCTACGCTTCTTAAATATAATTTGACTTTAGATATAAAATTAATTAATAATTTAAATTAAAAATAATAATTATGATAATTAATTAATTTAAATGATTAAAGTAATAAAACTTTTTTAATTAATTATTTTTACATTATTAATAATTAATACATTTAATTAATTAATTATGATAAATAATGAATGATTTCAATTCATAATTGTCCATTAGAAGTTGTACTGTATATTATACAACAAAATGCTCAGTGAATAACGACAGACGCATCATGGTGCCAATCACTAACTGAGCAAGTTGTTCATGTAGATACTGTGTATGACTATATGAAACTCAATAAACTAAATTGAATTACTAGTGTCATGGCTGAAGGATCCACCTATCTTGTCCGAGCGTCAGCCAACACCGTCAGCGCTCTCATCCACCTCGTCAGCACTATGGCATTGACCTACCACGTCTCCCTAACGATGCTGACATTCTTGTTACAGAGTTGCTGACTACCAGAAGACAAGATGTTCGGAACAGTGCATAATGATAACAACCCAAACAGATCAATTTTGAATATGGGCACGATCTTCACTCCAAGGAGGATACTTACACACTACGGGGTACGTACCATGCCTTCGTTATTGTTGAGTTAGCTTCAAAATCAGATGCAACATTTCTAGCGTTTGGATAAAACCAGACAATTATTTGGATGTTTTACATCTCAAATTGTTTTGAGTTAATCAAATGCTTACATCAATTTTTGGGTACACTTGGTAAAACAAGAATTGCCCATGAAATGTCTACTACACCTATCACAAATTATTTTGAAGATACGATCGAAACCCGTTTCTAGATGTTTGCATTAAAATTAAACAGTAGGCTACACAGTACATAATAATAGTGGTCGTACTTGGCTTCAACTAAAATGTGGAACAAGTAGTGAAGCTTCTTTATCCCGCAACGCATTCCAGCCATGAAAATCATTCCGGAAGTTAACATAACTACACAACAACCAACAAGGCATGGCATGGAGTGTTAGGCACGTCTTACGAGGGTGTTGCAGTACCGTCGCCAGAATGCGCCACGTATTACGCCTGTGTAGCCCACCGACCGTTCATGTACCTGCTGAAACTATCAGTTGGCTCCGCATTACTATACACTGATAGCGCCACTCGTCTGATTCGTGCATTTTGGCCTGCTTTCTTTTAGCACTACCTGTATCTTCTTAAAAGGGTTGGATGGAAGATAAGGTTTCGCTAGCCTTAATCCCGCCTTTTAATAAAAGACCTCAATCAATCAATCAATCAATCTTGTTACTCTGAAACTGCCAACGCTATTTGTTTCACGGCAGCCATCAGCGCTTTGAAAATTTGGACATTGTATCACTTGGTTGGGGTGTACCGTGTATGTTTGTAGCTATCTTCTAAGCGGCTTGTGCCTACTGCAGTAGTTTATACTTGTCACACAAGTCATTCACTTCGTTTCTGACTGAACATGACATTTTCAGTAGGAGCAAGTTCCGGCGAGATTTCATTGCATTTCAAACATTTTCGGAGATGGAAACTTTCTCGGAGCAGTAGCGACAACGTTTGCGTGATTCTAATTTGTGTCCATGTTGCAAAGTCTCAAGTCTCGCAATTACTTTTAATCAATTACAAGTTTGGCCATGACGACATTCTTGAACAGCTAATACGCGTCATGCGCAGTGAACTTTTCGCGACATTTCTGAGCTCACGGCCTTCTAAAGGGCAGGGCGCTAACTTCACACGGTAGATGGAAGGCCGTTGAGCATCTCATAACCGACATTGGGATTTACACCTCAATTTTGGTAACGATGATGATCGCGACGATGGGTGGGTGATATATGAAGATAAAAACGACCCATGAAAACCCCACCGTAGTCAGGATACTTAGGCCGTGTCTCAATGATTCCTAGGCCAGGTATTGTGAGCTGCGGATAAATATCATGTAGGAGGCTACTAACTTGTTTTAACCGTGAAGTGAAAAAAAACAACGAAAGGCCTGGTTGCCGTGCTGAAAACAATTCATCAGAAACTCCCAATACCGGGCCCTAGTCATCTAAACAGTTGCTCAAATAAAAATGATCTAACATGAAAGTGACGTCTTAAAAGGGCGGCTGTGATTGGCTAGTAGTGAGTAAGCAGACTATAGTCGCTTTAAGAAATGCCATTACAACGATATTCGACACACGCAGATTTCGCTTCCTTCAACAAGTTAATCGGCTTACTAACTAACCACTTCTAACTGTTCGGAAATTACTTGCGTCACACGTTTTTGTGAGGGGGGGGGGGGTACTGTGTGTGTATAGTCAACTATTATTACGTCCATGCAAGTCACTTTCAGGAAAGGATGTTATCTTTGTTTACATTCAATTTCTCTTGAAATAGTAACCTATTATCCGATTTTTAATAGAGGGGACAGACAAATGATGTTTTATATCTGACTGTTCAAAGTTTTTAACAAAGATCAAAGTACTAACCCATAGCTCTTTAATCGTTCAGCAAACAAATTTCGCTGAATAGTTCTTATTGGTTTGTTCCATTTTGCATGCATAAAAATGCCAAAGTAGATCAAAATACTGACCTATATTATCAAACCAATTTCGCTGAATAGTTCTTATTGGTTTATTATAACGCATAATATTCGCCATGGCCCATCGTGGCTTCCACCTTTCTCGCTGGGAAGATGTATTGGCACGGGTGCGACTTGGCCACACACGTTTGACACGATCATGGGCCCATGGCCGCCATCTCATAACGGGGGCAAAGGTTGTCTTGTGTTCTTCACACGTTAGCAGAATTATGTATACCAGTCACAATAACCTACGGACACAGCTGGATCTTTCCCTGGAGTTGTATTACGAATGGTTATCATACGAGAACAGTGACAAATGTATTACCTAAAGTCAGTGGTTCGACCATATAAATATCATACAAATATCATGCAAAATAAAGCATTCAAATCAAAATTATATTGTTACTTTACTAGCTAAATTCAAAATATTTTGGCGGCACCAACAAATGATGTATCCAGTTGACACGCCCTTAAACCCAATAAATAAAATAACTACACTCTCGCGGCAACCGCAATTTTACGTGGCACAGACTCTAGATCCTCGCCATTCAACCACAAGTTTACGTGGCCCAAACTCTAGCCTCTCCCAACTCGAATAATTACGAGTTATGGTGTCAAGTCACAGCCACACCCTTCCTTCGTGCTGTTGTATTGACGAGCGCTCTCGCCTACAGAAATAAATTGCTGGCGTCTTTGTCGAACATTGGCCAAATTAAATTCGAGTGGAGCCAATAAAACGAGGTTTTGATTAGTTTGTAGTGCTAGCTCTTAGCGGGATTGAAAACGCTGTTTGTTTGTAGCGCTGGCTCTTAGCGGGATTGAAAACGCTGTTAGTCTGTAGTGCTGGCTCTTAGCGGGATTGAAAACGCTGTTTGTTTGTAGCGCTGGCTCTTAGCGGGATTGAAAACGCTGTTAGTCTGTAGTGCTGGCTCTTAGCGGGATTGAAAACGCTGTTTGTTTGTAGCGCTGGCTCTTACCGCGATTGAAAACGCTGTTTGTTTGTAGCGCTGGCTCTTACCGGGATTAAAAACGCTGTTTGTTTGTAGCTCTGGCTCTTAGCGGGATTGAAAACGCTGTTTGTTTGTAGCGCTGGCTCTTACCGGGATTAAAAACGCTGTTTGTTTGTAGCTCTGGCTCTTAGCGGGATTGAAAACGCTGTTTGTTTGTAGCGCTGGCTCTTACCGGGATTGAAAACGCTGTTTGTTTGTAGCACTGGCTCTTACCGGGATTGAAAACGCTGTTTGTTTGTAGCGCTGGCTCTTACCGGGATTGAAGACGCTGTTTGTTTGTAGCGCTGGCTCTTACCGGGATTGAAGACGCTGTTTGTTTGTAGCGCTGGCTCTTAGCAGGATTGAAAACGCAGTTTGATTGTAGCACTGGCTCTTAGCGGGAATGAAGACGCTGTTTGTTTGTAGCGCTAGCTCTTAGCGGGATTGAAAACGCTCATTGTTTGTAGCGCTGGCTCGTACCGGGATTGAAAACGCTGTTTGTTTGTAGCGCTGGCTCTTACCGGGATTGAAAACGCTCTTTGTTTGTAGCGTTGGCTCTTAGCAGGATTGAAAACGCTTTTTGTTTGTAGCGCTGGCTCTTACCGGGATTGAAAACGCTGTTTGTAGCGCTGGCTCTTACCGGGATTGAAGACGCTGTTGGTAGTTAGCGCTGGCTCTTACCGGGATTGAAGACGCTGTTTGTTTGTAGCGCTGGCTCTTACCGGGATTGAAGACGCTGTTTGTTTGTAGCGCTGGCTCTTAGCGGGATTGAAAACGCTCTTTGTTTGTAGCGCTGGCTCTTAGCAGGATTGAAAACGCTGTTCGTTTGTAGCGCATGCTCTTACCGGGATTGAAGACGCTGTTTGTTTGTAGCGCTGGCTCTTACCGGGATTGAAAACGCTCTTTGTTTGTAGCGCTGGCTCTTAGCAGGATTAAAAACGATGCTTGTTTGTAGCGCTGGCTCTTACCGGGATTGAAAACGCTGTTTTTTGTAGCGCTGGCTCTTAGCGGGATTGAAAACGATGCTTGTTTGTAGCGCTAGCTCTTAGCGGGATTGAAAACGCTGTTTGTTTGTAGCGCTGGCTCTTAGCGGGATTGAAAACGCTCTTTGTTTGTAGCGCTGGCTCTTACCGGGATTGAAATCGCTGTTGGTTTCGAGTAGTCGGTCTCAAGTTTAATTTTCCTCTGTAGGTCTTAGATGCATGGTTCTGCCAGACTTTATTTCTACATAATATGTATTTGCTTTCTTAAAAATACGTGTGTTTCCAGAATATATTGCAAGGGAAACTTTCAATATATAACTGGTACCAATTGTGTACTGAAAATATGTGATACGATAGAAGCATTTTATAAACCAAAAGTAATAGCCTTTATTGTTTATGGAAAGAATATTATCCTGGATGAACTGTCAACTGCCGTCTGCCAATCTCTACCATTATTACCTTCTACCAGTCCTTCAAATTTCTTTAACTGAATGATCCCCCCGTTTCAATGTACTTTATTTATTCCCTCCCACTTTCAGTCAAATACATTTTGTCGATGCTCACACCTCGACCCATTTATTATACGTCGCTGCCGGGTGTAGTAAACAGGGCAACTGATATTCAGTTTAATGGTCGTTAATATTTATTCTGAAAATACTTTGAGTTATGTGATCGTAACACACTAACGACTCACGTAATGGCGGCAGCTCCATCGTGTTCTTGTATACTTTCAACATGTAACTATATTTGACCCTGCGCTTTGTAGTCATACATTACATATATTCCAATACATTTTGACATTAGGACTTCCTATAGATTCTACTTCGTCCATATAGACTCTGGAAGGGGTTCTCCATGTGCGCAAAGCAGCACACACGGTACTGATACCCGGCCCTATAGGCTTCGAGTCTAAAGCGGTTCTAAACGATAGTAAACAGCGTTGTGTTCTACTCTTATCTAGCACACACGGTACTGATACCCGGCCCTAAAGGCTTCGAGTCTAAAGCGGTTCTAAACGATAGTAAACAGCGTTGCGTTCTACTCTTATCTAGTACACACGGTACTGATACCCGGCCCTAAAGGCTTCGAGTCTAAAGCGGTTCCAAAAGTCTGTTTGTGGTCTTAACTGCAAGACCAACTTTACTTTGGATCTCTTGTAAATTCAGATCCATATATCTGAGAAAAGAATGTTATATGATCTGGCCAAAAAGCTGTTTACAAGAAAGAGGTCAAGGATAGGCTGGTAGCAGTGGCGTAACTAGGAATTATTTCGGGGGGGGTTAATCAGGGAAAAGTGAGATGAGGGGACTGGAAGGGGTCTGGGGCGAAGCCCCAGCCGCTGGAGGCCATTTCGCCGAAGGCGAAATTTTTTTTCACTTCTATAATTATTTCGTGCCTTTTAGACTCAAAGAATACTACTCGAACCACTACTCGTTTGTTTGTATTATATTGAAGTTACAGTGTTACAGTAAGTATTAATTATAGTTCTAAATAAGAATTGCATAGAAATTGTGTTTTTAATGTTTTATGGTTGTTCAATATAATCTTAACATAAAGTGGTCAAGTGGTCATTGTGGTCACGTCACATTCATTTAAATTTTAATTCACAGACCGTGATATTGTAATGTTAGATTAATGCATTTTTATTTATAGGTACCCTCACTTTTACTGGTTCAAGCGAAAGTTATATTAGTTGTAGATGAACACATAAATAATAAAATTGAATTTTGAAAGAAATTGTATTATATCTTATCTAAGTGAAGTGGTATGGTAGATTTTATGAAAATGTTATTTGTTGCGATTGTTATACACTGAAGTGGTGTAAGGATCTTACAATATAGTATTAAGTAAATGAAGTATTAAGTAAAATCATTCTCGATGTAGTTTCGGGGGGGGTTTAAACCCCCTAAACCCCCCCCCCCTTAGTTACGCCACTGGCTGGTAGTACCGCTTGTGCCATGAGTCACACTCGTGTACTCGCGTACTCCAGTAGGTACTCTGTTCTTCGTCAGTTTACTTATTCATACGCCTCTGAGATGAGCAGGTACAGGAGATGATTTTGGTACATTTTCAAATGACTAAAATACAGTTTGAATACCCTATTATGAAGTAGTAATCGGCCCTTTTAAATTTAGTTTTTTCCGTTAGTTCTTGCGAGGTATCGCCTGATTCTAGACACGCGCAATTTGTTTTATTTGTCGGCTAACCAACTTTGTATCGACACTTTGCAACACAGATAAATTTATACAATACATACATGTATATGAATCAACGATGATAGAGGAACTGCATTTGGAACATAGGCCTAAGGCTTTTCTAGTCTCTTTCTAAAAAGAAACAAACATGTAACCAAGAAAAAGTTCTCAACCTTATTAAAATGTGAACACGCTCAATCCCAGCTTTAAAACAAGCAATTTTTGTATTAAAGATTGTAAATATAAATTAAAATTCGAGCAATCCGTGCAACCCAAGTCTAAACCCAGATCTCCCCGGAACACATTTCTTATTTAAAATAATTATATTTTATACACTTAAATAATCAACCTGAGTGCCAGCTTCCCCCTTTCTTCCCAGACGAGCTCAAAAATTAATAAAGACATGACTGTTAAATGATTGCGGTTGCATCTTTCTGTCTGAATATGCCGTACTCACGGAATCACACCTGCAACACAATTTATTTACTATCATAATTAAAATTATAAATCGTATTTACCAAGGAGACAATAAATACATTTTTATTACACAAAAAAAAACTAATAAAAAACAATGAACAAAATAAAATAGTAATTATGATAACATACTGTACAACGGTCAACGAATGAAATTGAAAGCGAGAATACTCAACAAGTGAAATTGAAAATATATAAATAATTAGAAATAAATTAAATAATAAAATGAACATTAATATCTTGTGTGAAACGGAGAATAGTAAACGTCACAGACAAAGAGTCCAAACAGGGAGCATGTATGCATATATACGGGACAGCCCGCCGAGCCGCGTCGAGTCGACTCGAGTCGGTTTGGCAACACAGCACTCGGGGATGCCCCGGTATTGATCAGCGCGCCAAGCGGGCGGGGCCGCACTCTAACTCAGCTCACCGTCGCCCGAGGGCGTCCCAGTCGCGTCCCTAAAGTGCAAACTAATCGGTCACCGGTGGTTTGGCGCGCGCGTGCTGCATCTCGTGGCAACGTCGCACTCTTATTTACTTAATGTATTCCATTCACATTTCTTCTCCTTCTCTCTCTCTCCCTCGAATGGGCGAATGTGTTTGTACACACATTTAGACAAGACAAACTTGCAGTGTTGCCACGACCGCCTAGGTGTCAATCAAACCAAGGTTGGGAGGTTGACGCTATAATATCGCAAGTATGACGAGATTGGTTCTTGGGTACGACACTCCCTCTGTTAACCTATATTCTGTTTATTTAGTTAGCGAGCAGGGGTGGATGAGGTAAAGACATGTTGCCATAAGAAATGAGGAGTATCTTACCCACACTGGTAAGCTTTGTGTTTAGCAACGTTGATACCTTTATAAGAGTCACTCAATCGCCTAACAGCTACGTGAATGAATACTAAAAGCTACAACACGATATTGCATTGATAGGCAAAACCAGGTAACATTAAGCATGCGTGTTTGCATTAATGCCATTGGTCAACTCGTATTTTGTTCTGAATGAAGTTACAAAGGAGAACCAATAGACGCATCTCATCGACACATCAATCCTATTGATTGAATAGCTTTGTCTGTCGAATAAGACGAGTAGGCCTACACGACGTGTGTCGTTTCTATCACTACTGATTCCGCTAGGCTATAAATTGCATGTTGGAAAAATAATGGATTAATTTTGGATTTTATGTATTATTATTACGTCAGCAAAACTCAACTTAGCGTAGATAGCCTTTATTAAATAGACTCCTTAAAAACCTTTTTAGTTATCCCAATGAAATCTCGTTTTATCTAATTGAATACGGGACAATCCCTGGATAAACACGCGAGGAGGATCCCGCGGGAGAGGATGATTCCCTCATTGTTCCCCGTTTAGCCTGGAGCTCGTTAGTTATAGGAGTCACGAAATGTTCTTTTCTCGACGCTCGCTCATTAAATATAAAGGGAAGTCGGCCGCCGGAAACAGCTCTCTTCTATATTGGCTGACACACAATATGGTGGTTTGCGTTTCAAAGTAATTGGCTGAGTACATTATTCTCTATTCCAATATTCGCACAGGTATCATCTTCCCCGCGTGGCTCAGCGATACAGCGGTAGCAACCGAGACTCGAATTCTGATGGTCGCGGTTTCGATCGTCGTTATGCGCTGCCTTTCTGAATGAAGAATGTTTTCCTCGAATTTTCCTCGGTCATCAAGCGAATGCTGGGATGGAACCATATACACAAACAGTCCTCGATCACTGCTTCCCAACTATCCATACCCTAATATACATAGTCATCTGAAAACCCCCTAAGAACCAGGGGGAGAATTGGTCCAGGGTAGCTCTGCCTGTCGTAAGAGGCGACTAAAAGGCAGACGTCGTATGACCTAGTTGTGGAGTACATCGTAAAACACCAAAGAATACAGTAGTAATAAAAATGGTAACTGAAGAGAAAAGACTGGTCAGATAAAACAATTTTTCACCCTAAAGCAGACCTTCCTACGAACAAATATTATTTATGTAACGAACGTTAATTCCCTTGAAAATTAACATTCATTCATAAATCGAAGGGTTATGATTTATGAGTCGGCCGAATTGTTTGTTTATTCAAAGTAATGTAAATCAATCGGAATTCTCTAGCGAGTTCACAGAATATGAGACAAACGCAGCCACTTTATACAATTACACTTTAAACACGCTCGTTGTTGTATTACACGTTGCCTTTTTTTATAATTTATGCAATTTATGGGCGGATAATAAAAATGCTCAGCCGTCACCTCTCTTCGTGTGTAAATAATCCAGAGAAACCTAAATAAAATAAGTGTACAGTAATTTATCCAACGGTTTATAGACATCTTCACGTTTATAATATAACTGTTCTATATTATTCAGGCATGGGAAACGGATATTAAAACTAAGCAGGTGAACTTAGTGCACTTCAATATTAATGACTGATCGTGGTCGAGATATGATTTCGTCTGGGATTGGTTATTTGTTTTAATGTCTATCCTGGCATAATATGATATAACGATAAGGCACCATTCGCCGTGAGGTATCTGGTTGCGGGAACCGAACCCGAGCGCGTTTGACACATAACGACATCGACCAACGGAGAAGCCAGGTTGGGACTCGAACCCGGTACCTATGCCTCCGAGGCCGTGCACATAAAATATTCACCGGCCATGCAGCTATTGATCAGTAGGCCTACGCGGGCACACGTGCTGGGTCATAAAGCGTAACTGAAGCAGGCGGGAGTAATTGTTCGGGGTGGGGCCGGCGAACAGAGGCCGAAGTGGGTCAGCTAGACAGACAGACAGATAAGCCGAAGGGAGAAGAATTGTCGTGGAAACTCAAAACAGGGGTGAACGAATTAAAACATAATTATAATAACGTTCGGCGATCTTTTTCGCTCGGTTCGTTGTAGCAACGGTCTTTGGCCGTGAGCAGTGGCGTAGCGACCCGGTCTCTTGATCTTACTGTGTAAACAGTGGCGCAGTGACACGGTCTTTGGCCGTGAGCAGTGGCGTAGCGACCCGGTCTCTTGATCTTACTGTGTAAACAGTGGCGCAGTGACACGGTCTTTGGCCGTGAGCAGTGACGTAGAGACCCGGTCTCTTGATCTTACTGTGTAAACAGTGGCGCAGTGACACGGTCTTTGGCCGTGAGCAGTGGCGTAGAGAGCCGGTCTCTTGATCTTACTGTGTAAACAGTGGCGCAGTGACAAGGTCTTTGGCCGTGAGCAGTGGCGTAGCGACCCGGTCTCTTGATCTTACTGTGTAAACAGTGGCGCAGTGACAAGGTCTTTGGCCGTGAGCAGTGGCGTAGAGAGCCGGTCTCTTGATCTTACTGTGTAAACAGTGGCGCAGTGACAAGGTCTTTGGCCGTGAGCAGTGGCGTAGAGAGCCGGTCTCTTGATCTTACTGTGTAAACAGTGGCGCAGTGACAAGGTCTTTGGCCGTGAGCAGTGGCGTAGAGAGCCGGTCTCTTGATCTTACTGTGTAAACAGTGGCGCAGTGACAAGGTCTTTGGCCGTGAGCAGTGGCGTAGAGAGCCGGTCTCTTGATCTTACTGTGTAAACAGTGGCGCAGTGACACGGTCTTTGGCCGTGAGCAGTGGCGTAGAGAGCCGGTCTCTTGATCTTACTGTGTAAACAGTGGCGTAATGACACGGTCTTTGGCCGTGAGCAGTGGCGTAGAGACCCAGTCTCTTGATCTTACTGTGTAAACAGTGGCGTAGTGACACGGTCTTTGGCCGTGAGCAGTGGCGTAGCGACCCGGTCTCTTGATCTTACTACAGGTGTAAACAGTGGCGTAGTGACACGGTCTTTGGCCGTGAGCAGTGGCGTAGAGACCCAGTCTCTTGATCTTACTGTGTAAACAGTGGCGTAGTGACACGGTCTTTGGCCGTGAGCAGTGGCGTAGAGACCCAGTCTCTTGATCTTACTGTGTAAACAGTGGCGTAGTGACACGGTCTTTGGCCATGAGCAGTGGCGTAGAGACCCAGTCTCTTGATCTTACTGTGTAAACAGTGGCGTAGTGACACGGTCTTTGGCCGTGAGCAGTGGCGTAGCGACCCGGTCTCCTAGTCTTACTACAGGTGTGAACAGTGGCGTAGTGACACGGTCTTTCGCCGTGAGAAGTGGCGTAGTGATCCCGTCTTTGACCGTGCTTTCATGAACAGTGGCGTAGCGACCCGGTCTCTTGATTTTACTGTGTAAACAGTGGCGCAGTGATCCTGTGTTTTCTTTTCATTCTATATCGATTCTAGACTTTATTTCTTACTTGGCAGTTTTACTTTCATTTTCAGCTCTACTACAATACACGTTAATCCAATATATTTTGTATTCTCATTGTTAGGCCTACACATGATATTCAATTCACCTCGATTGTCAAACAGTACTTTAAGCTACTTTCGAATTACACTTGAAAGTTTATGGTTCCAGTCAATCAACGCTATTTTTAAACATCTCATCATTTAAACATTAGCTCTGAAAACATTTGACCAAAGGTACTCCTCGCCATCTCGAGAATATCATAATTATGATGGACCAGTCCGGCTAGGGTGGCCCTACCAGAAGCATACGCTTCCGCCGGCATAGCTCTTGGGATCAACAAAGCACGCAAACCTGCCCACCACGATAAGGTAGCAGTCCCTGGGCAGGTGGAGAAGTCAGACGAAGTGCAGTCCACACCCCAATCCCCTTTCCTCCCCTTTCCCCTTTCCTCACGCGCCCTCCTACTTGCCCCTTTCCTCCAAACAGCAACATATTTCATCTTCATATATCACCCACTCATTGTCTCGATTAGCCTCGTTGCAAAAATATGAGACGTTAAGCCCAAATAAATTAAATCATAATTATGATGGAAAGAGTGTATATTAATATCACTTGGCAAGCGGAATACTTTCACGCCTAACCTCACCAAACCTACAAATAGCTTTCATCTGTCGCCGGTGTAAGTCTGTGACGTCACACGAAGGTCACCCCACGTAGAGGAGCGTAGTAGCCACGGATTGTTGAATGAATGCTAGTCCCAAAGTAATTGTGAGTTCCTAGTTTCCCTGGCCAAGAATTCTTTTTTCACTCGTTACTCGACAAGTGTTATTAACGATGGTGGACCTACGCACAGCACGTGCGTCTGTCTGTCTGTCTGTCTGTCTGTCTGTCTGTCTGTCTGTCTGTCTGTCTGTCTGTCTGTCTGTCTGTCTGTCTGTCTGTCTGTCTGTCTGTCTGTCTGTCTGTCTGTCTGTCTGTCTGTCTGTCTGTCTGTCTGTCTATCTGGCTGACTATTAGGTAACGTCGTACTCGTATCCTTGGTCTATCCTGCAATCGTAACGAAAAATTAAGATATAATTTGTATATTTAGTCAAGTTTATGCATTCAGATATTGCATCAATGCTCGTGAGATGTAGCTATATCGGGTTTGTTTTGTGTATATTATACGGAATCGTTTTATTTTGTTTGTGCGCGAACCTAAACGAAGGCCGTCATTATTCCGTGTAGAGGCTGACTTCTGCGGAATATTTAATTTGCTCTCGTGCAGAGATGACGCGAATAAAGTAAGTGGGAGGGGGGTTATACCCCCAACGTTCTGAAAGCTGTTTGACAGTCTCTCAAAACAATCCGACAACAGAAGACGCCAAAAGGACGAGCATAAAACCGCGTCTCCCATATTCGCAATATCTTTAAGTGCTCGCCTTGGAACTTGAAACTTAAAGCTTCTAAAAGCAAAGTTTTCACTCACCCCTCCCGTTGCACAGAAAACCAATATTGTATTTCTCGCAGTCATATTTGTGCGCCTAATGGTTAATTTACATTTTGACAGGATGCTGATTACTTTCTGTGCGTGGGTTCCCTTCCCTTAGAGGAATACCTATAGAAAGTTTTCAAATTATGTGGCGTGGTATAGTGTCAAAAGCATTGAAATATATTATATAAAATTAAATCTGAAATTATGTACACTAAATTCAAAATAAAAGTGTTTGCTATGAAAAATATATGCTTAAAATGTAAACGATATTGTCCACGCAGGTGGCACTAAGTGGTGTGGGTTCGAATCCCTGAACACGAAACGATTAAGTAGGTAATTATCCCCTGTCGTTAGCCATCATACACTCAGCTCTAACCGTCAAGTCCTCACTCGCCCCAAGTACTGAATATCTTCTAAGGCTTATGAGAATCGCTGTACCCGTCTTCACTCTTCACACTTATATGTGGCACGCAACAAGAGATATCAGTCAGATCATGACCAGGTATGACCGCACGCCACTGGACACGCAACAAGCCCGGGCGTTGCATAACACCGACATGAATAACTAAGCGAGCTGGGGTGATAGAGACATCAGTCAGATCATGACCAGGTATGACCGCACGCCACTGGACACGCAACAAGCCCGAGCGTTGCATAACACCGACATGAATAACTAAGCGAGCTGGGGTGATAGAGACATCAGTCAGATCATGACCAGGTATGACCGCACGCCACTGGACACGCAACAAGCCCGGGCGTTGCATAACACCGACATGAATAACTAAGCGAGCTGGGGTGATAGAGACATCAGTCAGATCATGACCAGGTATGACCGCACGCCACTGGACATGCAACAAGCCCGAGCGTTGCATAACACCGACATGAATAACTAAGCGAGCTGGGGTGATAGCGACATCAGTCAGATCATGACCAGGTATGACCGCACGCCACTGGACACGCAACAAGCCCGAGCGTTGCATAACACCGACATGAATAACTAAGCGAGCTGGGGTGATAGAGACATCAGTCAGATCATGACCAGGTATGACCGCACGCCACTGGACACGCTACAAGCCCGAGCGTTGCATAACACCGACATGAATAACTAAGCGAGCTGGGGTGATAGAGACATCAGTCAGATCATGACCAGGTATGACCGCACGCCACTGGACACGCAACAAGCCCGAGCGTTGCATAACACCGACATGAATAACTAAGCGAGCTGGGGTGATAGAGACATCAGTCAGATTATGACCAGGTATGACCGCACGCCACTGGACACAAGCCCGAGCGTTGCATAACACCGACATGAATAACTAAGCGAGCTGGGGTGATAGCGACATCAGTCAGATCATGACCAGGTATGACCGCACGCCACTGGACACGCAACAAGCCCGAGCGTTGCATAACACCGACATGAATAACTAAGCGAGCTGGGGTGATAGAGACATCAGTCAGATTATGACCAGGTATGACCGCACGCCACTGGACACAAGCCCGAGCGTTGCATAACACCGACATGAATAACTAAGCGAGCTGGGGTGATGGAGACATCAGTCAGATCATGACCAGGTATGACCGCACGCCACTGGACACGCAACAAGAGATATCAGTCAGATCATGACCAGGTATGACCGCACGCCACTGGACACGCAACAAGCCCGAGCGTTGCATAACACCGACATGAATAACTAAGCGAGCTGGGGTGATAGCGACAGCAGTCAGATCATGACCAGGTATGACCGCACGCCACTGGACACGCAACAAGCCCGAGCGTTGCATAACACCGACATGAATAACTAAGCGAGCTGGGGTGATGGAGACATCAGTCAGATCATGACCAGGTATGACCGCACGCCACTGGACACGCAACAAGCCCGAGCGTTGCATAACACCGACATGAATAACTAAGCGAGCTGGGGTGATAGCGACAGCAGTCAGATCATGACCAGGTATGACCGCACGCCACTGGACACGCAACAAGCCCGAGCGTTGCATAACACCGACATGAATAACTAAGCGAGCTGGGGTGATAGCGACATCAGTCAGATCATGACCAGGTATGACCGCACGCCACTGGACACGCAACCAGCCCGAGCGTTGCATAACACCGACATGAATAACTAAGCGAGCTGGGGTGATAGCGACAGCAGTCAGATCATGACCAGGTATGACCGCACGCCACTGGACATGCAACAAGCCCGAGCGTTGCATAACACCGACATCAATAACTAAGCGAGCTGGGGTGATAGCGACATCAGTCAGATCATGACCAGGTATGACCGCACGCCACTGGACACGCAACAAGCCCGAGCGTTGCATAACACCGACATGAATAACTAAGCGAGCTGGGGTGATAGCGACATCAGTCAGATCATGACCAGGTATGACCGCACGCCACTGCCATACTGACCGCCTGCCGGTGTCAATTTTTATTCTTCCGTGTATGCAAAATGCGCGAAATAAACTAAAGCTACACCAGTTGGTCTATCTATGGTTCTCTATAATAAAGTTTGCTTATGTAATAATACTACTAATAGTACTACTAGTACTACAAAGTACAAACTAGAGCTTTTGTTCATATTGTTACAATAAAGCTTAATCGCATTTATACCAGCCTAAATCTAGTTGAATCGCGCTACCATACCTCCGACATTGTATCAGGTTATCTGTTGGCAGGCGTTGTCTAGGCACATTCCAATAGAGGCTGGTGCACTCCATCATCTAGTGGACAATAACGAGCAGGTATACCGGGAAATCCTCGGCGAATTCCGTTTAAATAGACTGGGTGGATGGAGCAACTCTTCTGCTCCAATTGCTTGTAATTACCTTTAATTGAATAACAATGATCTTCATTTTGTTTTCTTTGTCTTGTTGTATTACGCGTTAGGACTTTAGGACCATCTATTGTCGGTGAGTGTGATAGGGGCGGGGCCAACTTGCCGATAGGAGTGATGACACAGTAGCTACGGAGCGTGTTTTGTTGTGGCTAATGTAGGCCACCCTTCATTGACTTCTCAACAGACTGCAGGAAATGAGAAGACTGTCTCCAGATACTCTAATTCAGCGGGAGGTAAATTCGTGCATCACTTATATACATTCTTCCGTCAGACGCTTAAGTATTTTATTTATTTATTTTATTGTAATTAAGACCAGTGTAGGGCACAATTCCCTTTTTAGCCTGATGAGTGATGATTGATGAATGATAATGAGGAAGGGAGGAGGGAAAGCCTGGTACCGGCACTTAGCCTACTCCTGTCGAAAAGTACCAAGGGGACCATCGGTTTTACGTCCCATCCGAAAGGACGGTGTAACTTTGACCAGTCATATAGGTTCCTCCACTAACCTGGACTGCCGAGCAGTTGACGAGAAGAACGAAGCTGTTACACAAGCTTTCGAACCCTCCAATCTGCTCTAACCAACGGTAACTAGTGTTTCAGAGGTGAGTGGTCACCCATCCACCTCCTGACCTAGCCCGAGGTTGGTTAACTTCGGTGTTCGTATGGGAACCGGCTAAGCGACCGCGGCTAAACCGTTGGCTGACGCTTTAGTAATTCATGTTTAAACATAAACAAATACAATTATGGTTGTTTTCTTACTAAAACTTATATATTGTACATAATAGAAGGCTATACTAATAAATAAATGAAATGGGTGTCCGGTATCCTACTTATCCTTTCCCTCAATCTTTACCCCCCCCCCCCCCCCCGCCCCTTGCGATGTAATATGGCCTTGCGGTGAAGTACATCGTCTAACACAAAAAATAACAATTTTAATGTATACTTAATTATTTTTGTAATGTATACATATTGTGTTATGTACAGTTAGTAAAAGTAGAGAAAAGTGTATTTCTCTGAGTGGGCCGAAGACATGGACGAGGGCAATGTTATCTACCAGTGTAATACGGGTGTTCCAAGTCTGTGCGTACACAACGTAGGCATAGGACGATGTAACGGGAACAAGAATTGATTTTCTTTTCTCCCCTCTTGTAGTTAATCCCCGCCCACTGGTTTGCAGTCCCACGGGATGAGGGACTTCGGATGCCTCTCTCAATCACCTCCCCCCCCCCCCCCCTCCCCATCCTAAGTAATGAATATTTTAGCAAACATGGTGAGCTTCAAAATACCCATGTACGCCTTTATTAAAAATTTTACTTTTTTCCATGTTATTAATCCTTTGAATGGTTTGAAATAGAAATAGGTTTCCATGTTTCCTCTCTTCTGCCGTTCCACATATTCATCATGATCTGTTGCGTGTCCAATCTTGGTCTGCTACTTCTGTTCTTAATTTCTGCTTACCCGTCAATTATATTCTTTATAGCATGTTTGTTACCCCCTGCCTCAAAATGTGTCCAACTACAACTTTCTCCTCTAAGCAAGTAGAAACACAAGCAACGTGCAAATCTCCATAATGACTGGAGCTCTGATTCAGCACTGCCCACAACCTTGCTTGAGTAGGTTGGACGCTGGTTGATGAGATGCCGCTTGTGTCCTTGTTCCAGTCCTGGCTCAGGCAAGGATGTCATGAGGCGGTGGTTCGTGTCCTCTGGATTAGATTTATAGCCAAAAGATAACTACAGTGACAAATTAATAATTTATCTTTGTAGCAGATTATTTTGTATATAGTTAACATTTTATAGTGTTTGATAGTATAGTTTTTATATTTCTTTAATTGATAGAGTAGGCCTACATTCCACGTATCATCCATCCATAATTTAAATTGAAAATAAGTGAGGGTAAGTGAATCAACAGACCTATAGATATATTGCGTTATACATTTATTTAGGGACAAGAGATACTTGTATTATATAAATAGTACAAAAACCGTTGAAAAATTTGTTTTGCTTCGTTTTGGTCTATGAAGAATCGCCACTGTGAATTGTGGAATGCAGTTTACTTGATGTGTAGAAGACTAGCAACTTCCTTTGGGATTTAAGAAACTCGTCAGTCGTTTCTCTGGTGGGAATCGAAACCATGACTCGTAGAAACGAAAGCTCCTCGTACTAATAGCTGAAACCATCTTCCCCTCCTGTCAGTACAACGATAAGTCATGGCACTTCGCAGACATTCCTAATTACATAATTATCAATGTTAATACCTTACTTACTAGTAAGACAACTGACATTATAAGGAAAAGGTTCATGCGAATCAAATATCACTTATTTCAATAAATAAACATATTTATTTTAAATACACCTGTATCAAATCATTTCACATAACATCTTCAAATTTAACCACTGTCACGAAACTAAAAATGTTATAGTTCGAAACATCAGACATTTCACACCAAACATTGAAAAATACGAAGGAACATGTTCGCTATATTTACAAGACAATTCGATACATGTTATGCTCATTATTGGTGATCACTGGTTCTAAAGTTGGCGTTCGGATTCTATTATGTATCATCTGTGTAGTGTCATGTTGTTAACACACATTTCTTGTATTGTCATGGCTTCTTTCAATAAGTTACCATCACGTCAAATATCCTGAATTTGTGATGCTAATAGATAGCAATATTACGTTCTTCACGCGAACCTGTGATATTACAAAATGTTACCTATAAGACTTCATATAGGCCTGTGATAGAAGTTACTACTTACTAATATAGACAGTTATACTGTATAATGTACTAATGATGGATGCCAGTTGGAAAGGGTATATTATATCTCAGTTTCCTGTACCTTAGGGCTACACCGTTGCGGTTATTCCGATTAGGAAGAATATACCAGACCAACGTTACACAACATTTCACATTTGAGAGCACAGACATACATTTATTTACGTGTGCCACTCGGAGGGTTTCAGCCAGAATAATATTGTTGTCTCGTCTCGTGCGAATGAACACTCGTCGACTCTTTTCGGTTTAGTTCGTGAGTCTAGCAACGACGAGATTCTATGTCTGCTGTTTGTGTGGCTATCGTAAATACTTTAGCCCTACGGTGAGAGGATATTAAAATAAGCTTGACATACAATATTGGCTTACGAATAAATAAGATACGAATAAAAAGATATCATTACTACCCTTGATTTTTGTATGTCAGTCTACTACTTATACTATCCAGGGGCCGGATTCACAAAAAGTCAGGTCCTAATTGTCTATTGTACCGTATGTGCTATTATAAATCCATGGTAGGCCTACTACACAGCCCAATTGATAGATAATTTCGGCAGTCCAGGTTAGTGGAGGAACATGACTGGTGACTGGTCAAAGTTACACCGTCCTTTCGTATGGGACGTGTATACTTTTCGACAGGAGTAGGCTACGTGCCGGTACCAGGTTTCCCCTCCTCCCTTCCTCATTCTATTCTATTCTATTATAATTCATGAATCATCACTCATCAGGCTAAAGAGGGCTTTGTGCCTTACACTGGCTTTCTTACAATAAAATAAATAAAATATATAATTTTGTGGAAATCACGATGAGCTTGAAATATTGCTAGGCGGTGTTTTAAAGTTTGGTGTTTTGTTTCCTAGTACCTCAACACTTGACAAATGCGTATGTCAAGGTAAGTAAACGATATCTTTATGTTCACACTTCGAAGTCATATGCAAATTGCCACCATCTTTGAAAAAAAGGTGACCAACTCAAACAGGGCCTAAATTTTGGTCTCTCAAGTGTTTGTCATTTACTAGGGTTTCTTAGTAACGTCGAGTCAAGGGTATGTGCAGGTCAGTATCCGCCCATGGCGTGCCATAATCTAGTGTCCTAAAGTTGGGCCAGGCCTGATGGTTAAATCTTTTTGTGAATCCGGGCCGAGCATTCTGACCTTTATCTAGCCGACGATAGAGGGGAACGTTGGCTACTGTCGCAGCCTTTTTGTAGACGTCAATAATCATCACTAGTACACTTCAAATATGAACGAACGCTAGATCCACGAGAAAACCGTCACTCAGGGCTTAACACTAACGCGGGTATATGGTGAACGGAAAAACGTTAATATTACATAGAATGAGTTTTAATATGGAAAGTGCACACTATCATGTCTTACATAATTATACGTTTCACACCTTCTGTTCGTAATTATTAATTAAAGTGAAAACTTATCAAGAATAACTTATACATTATTACAATGCAACTGTGTTTGTTTTGTGGCAAATTGAGAACAAAGTCTGTTCTTTGTTGTTATTACAACTAGGATGTGCACTTAGCTGAACGTAACTATCTATAGTCTATACACACGTGATGCAAACCTCATATCCTTATTTGCCACGCCTTTCATGCACACTGTTTCAACGAATACCACCATATTCCTGACATCCTTCATACCAATTCGTGCACAAGCCTCGTTAGTCACGCCCGTTGTGCTAGGCGTTTTCTGGTATCCAATTTACGGGGATAAATTGTTTCACTAATGAACTGTTTCAAGTAGATGTTATAGGCACTTGAAGGGTGTAACTCGTGGAGTATCAGACTAGTTACGTTGGGATAGCTTGTACACGAGCATTGCGCACAACTAAGCAACACAATAGTGATATCCCCAGTAAGCCATGTAATTCGTTCCGATGGTGCCATCATTAGAGTAGATAGTAGATACTATTAATTATTGTTGCGAGTTTAGGTGGTATTTCAGAGTAGTACTACATCTACTTCAACTGTTCAATGTGGCAAGTGTGACTTCAGGCTTTGCAACACTCTACGTACAATACTATTAACAATATTGTAGTATTTGTTTTAAAACTGAGGCAATTTCAAAACGCTCAATATCCGCAATATTATGAGAAAAACTATGAAAATATAATACCTCATTTCAACGACAACAGTGAAGGAGTGTTTTATAAGACGTTGTCGTGACACCGTGTGTATAACCAGCCCACAGTGTGCAGAGGTTGTTACTGTCGGCTCGACGTCGGAGTAGCTCTGCCTGTTGTACGCCTCCACTAATGGGTCGAGGTCGTGATCAGTGTGCAGAGGTTGTTACTGTCGGCTCGACGTCGGAGTAGCTCTGCCTGTCGTACGCCTCCACTAATGGGTCGAGGTCGTGATCAGTGTGCAGAGGTTGTTACTGTCGGCTCGACGTCGGAGTAGCTCTGCCTGTCGTACGCCTCCACTAATGGGTCGAGGTCGTGATCAGTGTGCAGAGGTTGTTACTGTCGGCTCGACGTCGGAGTAGCTCTGCCTGTCGTACGCCTCCACTAATGGGTCGAGGTCGTGATCAGTGTGCAGAGGTTGTTACTGTTGGCTCGACGTCGGAGTAGCTCTGCCTGTCGTACGCCTCCACTAATGGGTCGAGGTCGTGATCAGTGTGCAGAGGTTGTTACTGTTGGCTCGACGTCGGAGTAGCTCTGCCTGTCGTACGCCTCCACTAATGGGTCGAGGTCATGATAACCGCGTTGTTGAATAAAAAGTAAATTAATGTAGCCCTAATGGTATACATAAATTAAAAAAAAAATTCGGCAATAACGAACGGTTAGGTAGTTGTTAGTGTTACAGAAGTATGGTAAGAGTAAGTGCCCCTTCGGGAAGAATTGCAATATTTTGCAAGTCTGAGAATTATCATGGCTATAGGAAGTTGTGGGTACGCGAAGGCTGGCAACGAGTCTCGCCACGCAACCAGTTTGTTGTTGTTTTGGATCAGTCATCAGCGGCGGGAATAAGGCGCTTATTGACTTACTGTAATACCCATGTGACGAGGGTTAAGGGGTCAACTGGGGACATTATTTCAGAGGTCCGATAGACATTAAAAGCTTCCGATTGGTGGAAACTAAATATACAGGAAGGAGAGATGAAGGGTACGTTGTGAAAGCTGTTGAAAATGCTAAAGCGTATACTTGGCCCGTACCGAAACCTATTGAATGTTCTTAGTGGTGGTTTTTTGCGCTTCTATAGGCGGACCTAACCTTGGGTCTAAGTGTAAAATTGCGCCAAAATCATACGTTGCACATGTATTAGAGCCTAGTTAGTTGCCTCGCGTCTGAGGATGGCGACGGATGTGGCCGAAATATAACGCAGTGGGTGAGTGAGTAGTGCGTGTAATGTTTTAACCGTGTTTGTCCGAACTTTTTACTTATATTATCATCTTCCGGTTAATGAGTCCTGGTGTGTGTTATTCATTTTCAACAAGTTACGGAACGCACCCATAGTTACGTCTGTGGTTACGTGGACACTGTAGGCTGCTGCTTCCTTCATCCACCCACAGCCGAAGTAGTAATAATCGTAGTCGTTTAGGCCCTATGCGTTGGTTTGAATCTCGTATGGCTCGAGCATGGATGTATGTGCACGGCGTTATTTCATCGTCTCGATCGATTAACATAATTGCCAAAATGCAAGACGTCAAGTCCATATATCATC
Source organism: Isoperla grammatica (assembly GCA_945910005.1). Taxonomy (NCBI): domain Eukaryota; kingdom Metazoa; phylum Arthropoda; class Insecta; order Plecoptera; family Perlodidae; genus Isoperla; species Isoperla grammatica. The sequence continues at coordinate 74,137,963 of OX246738.1, forward strand.
ATCGGTGTCAATGCATACCAAAAGGTTACAACAGGTCACTTCTTGTTCAGAATTATGCACCAACAATAGCAGCAAGGGTGGTTTATTGTTGGTAATCCAGTTATATCTTGGTGGCGCCCCTACACCTAGGGGCGCCCATTGTTACTAAGGACTAAGGTAACAGTTGTTTGCATGTTATTTCCCATCAACGAACAAATCCATAGTAACAATGGGTGCCCCTAGGTGTAGGGGCCGACTATGGATTCCAACGGCTTATGCTAGTTCTAACACACAATACGATCTTGATTCATTACATCTTTTAGCGACATAATGCTTCATAATTTTGGTCGCTTAGGGACAGTTTCACCAGCATTGACTTTTGTCGAGTTCAGCTTGAACCTGAATGTTACCAATTCGACGAAAATAATTAATTTTACCTGTTTAATTTCTCGCATTTCTGTTGTTTTGTTTACTTGAGTATTGCCACTGCATGTTTATTGTTTACAGAGATGGAAATAATTTCTCACAATGCCACTTATTGCCTTTTGTAATACCATGAAGTTTAAAACAATCCATGTAAAGATTGGTATACATGTTTGTTTTACTCCTAGTACAGATGTATTTTTATGTAGCACAAGGTCCGTAAATCACCTGACGAGGGCTCGTCGAATTCCCATCGAACCTCCGTCAAGGGATCGACGGAACTTGCTACAAGCAGACTACAAGGCAATGGCTAAACAATTGACTGTAAATATCTTTGACATTTATTACCAATCTGAGAAAATCTTCCTTCAATATTGCATACACATGGGATTTAAATGTGTATCTTGTTTCACATCATCACTGAAACTATCTATAAATTGGCGTATAAAGCAACACATTATCAATAAAACAGTCGGTGTTAGTGTCGTTCAACTGAACTTGGGCCAAGTTGATCTCGGTGAGTAGTCCTGCCAGAGTATCGTTCATGTGAACTATAGGCCTACATACAGCCATTTTGCAAAATAAGATTGTATAACTATTTAACAACAAGAATAAACTATCAACAAAGGGTAACAAAGGGCAAAGGTAGTAAATTAAAAACATAACTTAAGACAAATACATAACATCCCTCCATTTGCATACATATTTTTTGTTAATCTAGGATTTACTCCCAGTGTGCAGTAATTAATAAGTAAGAGTAATTAATGTAAATACTAGGTTACGTTATGGTGTGATTCAGATAGCAGTATCAAAATGCTTTAACTAGGGATAAAACACAGAACATTACAATAATTTATCTACCGCGGTCATTCTTCTGCAATCTTGAATTGTTAGTTTCATGTTGTGTCAAGTCATTGGGTTTGGTCCAGTCTTGATGAATCGAAAAAATATGCTCCGTTGGCACAAGCAATAAATAACATTTTAGAAATATCTGTAGCCTACGGCAATTACTGGAGAGGACGTGTGGAGGGGGAAGGGGGGGGGGGGGCGGTTGCCATCTTGATTCGTGAAAAGTAAATAAAGAGCTGCAAGATTGTGTAAAAAAAAAATATAGAAACATAAAAGTAATATTCTCTTCCGGAAATGTGTCAACGATATTTTCTCGCTTATGACTTTACCATCAAAACAATATTAGTTGTTAGTTTTAAGACTTTTATTCTACAAAATAAAATAGAGATGTCATTCGGAACACAAATATATTTAAATTTCGAATTTAATAAAATATATTCGGGATCAACAGGAAGTTACGTCATAGTGAGGTAACCAATCACATCTAAATGAATCCATAATCACGTTTTGAACGGTTTCTAGTTTGAAATGTCCACGTGGCACGTATTTTACACATTCATTATTAACGCAGTATTTATTTGAAAGAAGATAATAGTGTTGGAATGTATCTTGTCATTAAATTAAGACTGCAATGATTACGGTGTGCGTAAGCGGTAAACAAATGTGTAGTAAATTAATTCATACAGCGTTGTACCTCAGGATGACGTCACACCATTACAATTTTGCGGGTAAGAAAAAAATGTGTAATTAAACGATTTGTAATTATGTTCCTCTGATTTGTACGGGAAGATATGTATGCAATATTGAAAATTAAGTAGTTTCCCAATAATGTAATAATATGAAACCTGTACTAAAACTATGGCACCGTCCATGTGCTTTGTTGTATAAGCGTGTAGTATACACATTGTTCTGCTCTTGGCCCGGTTTCACCCAAGGTCTACTGGATTTACTCCTAGCGGAGTAATTGCGAACTTCGCGCGCGCTACAAGCGATCTAGTGGACCTTGGGTTTTACCAAAGTATTTGAATCGGAGATTAGCTTGTACAGTGCCATCACAAACTTTTCATAAAAAAATAATCTTTCATCCAGTGAAAATATTGTATATTGTTATATTTCAGAATTTAGTAATTAAAAAGCGTCATTTTTAGAGTAGACAAAATAGCCAACCATTATGGCAGATATTTACACTCGACAATGAACTACGTTCATAATTCATGCAAAGATTCAGCGTCTGTCAAGTTGGCCAACCACCTTCCGGCCATCCCTTTCAAACCAAGACAGATCGTTAGTGCTCTAATTTGGACGTTAGTGCTCTCACGGGCAAAAAGTTATTAAGGGTTGAATTAGGGAAGGCCAACTTGACGTCAAGTTAGCCTACCACTTTTGTAATTAGACACTTTATGGATATTTTCTTTCGCCAATCGTTAGTGCTGGTTAGAGCTAAAATTTGGACGTTAGTGCTCTCATGAGTAAAACGTTATTAAGGGTTGAATTAAGGATGGCCAACTTGACGTCAAGTTATGCCAACCACTTTTTTAATTACATACGTTATGGATATTTTCTTTCGCCAATCGTTAGTGCTACGTTAGTGCTCTAATTTGGACGTAAGTGCTCCCACGGGTAAAAAGTTATATGACTAAACATGTGTCAGACATTTATTGCCAATCTGAAAGAACTCTTGTTGGCGACTCACTGATTCCATTTTCTCGTTTTCCATGAAAATTAGTGTAAATACCCAAGCGCCGACTGGCTAGGGATGCCGGGATGCGATCGCATCCCGGGCCCCCGGGCTGCAACCAGAAAGTTCTTATGATGTATTAAAATAATTGTTTTACAGATTCATTTATACATTCTAAATTAATAAGTTCACTTTCTCTGTATATTGCTAAAAAAAATCTTAACCCACTCTATAAGTATTATTTTGAAATTATAATTTAATTTATTGTTAATATTCAATGTAATTAATTAAATATAATTGAATTTGCTACTGGTAGGGTGGCCTCTGTTAATCTCGTCCTAAAATCGCATTTTAGGCCATAAATTCAATGCAACCCCCCAAAAAATGTACGCCTCCGCCCCAGATCCCAGCATCCCGGGCCTTTTTATCCCAGTCCGCCCCTGTAAATACCAGTAATAATGATATTTTATAGCTACTCATAGTTGACACTGATTAATTACTAAATTCTGGAATACAACCACATGCAATGTTTTCAATACATGCAAAATTATTTGTTTATGTCAAGTTGGTGACGGCGCCGACCAGGCGGGCCCAAGTTGTCATCAATGGGCAAGGCGACATTTGAGCGTCCGGCCAATGCCAAACAAGTTTTAAGAGTGAACAGTTCATAAAGTGTCACATCAACGTCAGACTCTATAAAGATCTTCGTGTTCACTCCAACCTGATCAAACCATGTGCAGTAAACGTAGGATGTCGTTTGAAACAAAATCTCGGCGGTTATGAAAGCAATTTATTAACAAAAGAAAATATTTTGAGTACATATAATAATTCGTAAAATTAAAATAGCTCACATTAAAAACTATTAATTTCAAATTACCTAAATGAAGTGGATAGTACGTACTCGGTGTCCCTTGTTCGCCGTTATTTGAGCAGAGCACATCGTGTCTTTCTCCTTCTTTCAAATACATGCGTGATAATAAAACCACGTCGGGCTCTTGTCAAGCTTGCGGGTGCAACGTAGGTCTATTTGAACAGGTGTGCTCAGTGTGCTGTATATGTTTATACCGATCAAACGTTTAGCACGGATTCATTAGACTACCGCCAAAATTAAAAGCACGTGAAATTAGTAACCGAATTAGCAACCCTCACGATACTAGAATCGCTTTTCATGTGCCTTTTGTATTTATTTTTTTTACACACATTCAAAATTGTGTACACATTTTTAGTAATTTTCCATGGTTTAATATTAGCAATAGTGATTCCCCCTTAGTTTTTCTTTTCTCGAACATTTTGCAATTATAGTTTACAACACATAAGTGATCAGATAACAGTCATAATTCTCTTGTCTGGTACTAAACGTACGTCGCAACTCGCAATGCACCAACACAACTCATGTTTGCGCACGGTATGTGGACACACAGCCCGCCACTTTCATGTTGTCACGGACGACTTACAAGTCACAAGACAACTTTATTCAAGTAGTTACAATTACAATCTATCCATGCCCCGACTGGGAATCGAACACAGATAACTCGCCTCTTGCCATTTGAGCTACTTGCGTACCCCATACTTGCGAGATATGGGACAGGAATAGGAAAGTACAGTATATACCACTGGGTTTTTAGTAGCTCAAGTTATGGGAAATACTACGAGTACTCTGGGTTCGACTCTCAAGTCGGGTCAAACTTGTATTATAATTATCACCATTTTTATGTATTTCTCGTTCAAAATGATACTGGAAAATCAATATAAACGCAGATCAATCAGTAGCTCACCGACAGCAGCTCAGGTTTAGCTCAGTAACAATTAACTGCAGACTTTTATCCACAAAAAGAAAAATTAGACACCAATATTACCGGCACTGTATGTCGATAGCATAAGTGAACTTTGTTCAATGAATAAGAGCCTGGCAGTTATTGGAAATATTCACTAGCCGCCAGATTTTAGTTTCAGCTCAAATGTACAGTGCAGGTAACAATATTAATCTGCGTTTACATTTCATCAGAAACCGTAAGCTACATAAGGATAAGTCGTCCGTGCCAACACTCGAGATATTTGAGCATGCATAACCTAAGCACCATAATAAGCCAAACAAAGCTTTTCGTACACCAGCACTTACCAGCTGCTTCGGCGAGGCCTACTTATCGTCGACCCTAACGAACTACCAAAAGGGAAAAGTAGTATTGATATTTTACTATCTTAGTAAAGGTTTTACCTACGGTGGAAATATACCAGTTGAATTGCTATGAAAAAACTTGAAACCTGAAGTATCATTGATAAAACTATCAATTTCATATAATTTATTTTATGTTCATAAGAGATCAATATTGAGCAACATTATTATCATTTAACGAACATAATTCTTACTTGACATCAAAGTATATAAATATTATAATACAACTGAGGTTTACAATAATTTAATTTCAAACGTTTTTTACACTGTATAGTCTCCTCGTTTTAGGAACATCTAGCTAAAACATTGGTTAGTATGAAGGCCGTATTAATTGATATTGACGTATGGGGTTTATACACCGACCAAGTGGGCTGCACCAGTATTGACTAGAGGTGATATGTGATTACAATTACACACTGGGCAACCCCCTTGGCGAGAGTGGGGGGTGGGGAGGTGGGGTGGGGGAGCTATTGTCGCATGGTCCCAACAGGTTCTTACTCTCTCAAGCAACTCGTTCGTTGTCAATAGGAAGACAGGAATACACAGCACTTTCTTAGTGAAAACAGCGAGAAAGACTTGCCCAGTAATTTTGTACATAACAGGTTATACGGAGGTGGGTTCACAACCAAAGATAGTCCGATTCCTATAAGTGATTAATTTAAGGCGTTGCATTGAATCTATATTTTTGGTTGTCAACACTTGGCTAAAGGTAAGTGGGATATCGAAAGAGATTATAAAATATCTACTATACAGATATTAGAAATAACACAATCACAAGACATTAAGTTACTCGTATTAACGACTAATAAACTATGTCTAAGTTTTAACGACAACGTGTGTTGATTTATTGTAAGCAACATACGTTACGGGGTTAGTGTTATTAGGCCTACACAGTAACGAGGGGAATGCTTGGTTAGGAATGTACGGGTGAAGTAAGGAAGGAAGGAAGGAGCTGCTTGCGTCGGTTAGGCCGTCTTACGTGCAGCCCGCCTCGCGGTCTTATAAGGCACAGGTCACACACAATCGTGCAGTTATGCAAGTGATGTTAATAATTGTCTTAAGATATCACAGAAAATAAGCGGTGTTTAGTTAATTCTAGTAATTAGCAGCAACTCCTTCCACAGCCTTGCCCGGAAAAGCTGAAAACAATCAAGGTTCAGGCCAAACAAGCAAATCCAAGTAATAAGGAATAGTAATTACCATATCAATCAAGCATACATCAGCTGTTCTACTATGAAACTACTTTATTGAGAACGGCTCTACAGTGCAAGTCTTGTATCGCAAAGATGGCAATCTAACCACCCAGCCTGACTACTCTACACAACACAGAGAGTAACTACAAAAACATCTAGACACTAAGGAATTCTAGTCAAGTGTACGTCTTATGATATTACAAACCACCAAAAACAGAACCAACTAGTAAGGATACAGGAGTAGTACATAATAAGTAGTAGATTCACTTGCTTTCTCTTTGTAACGCTATTTTAGAGTAACCCTCTTTGAAATATTATGTATTATATTATGTATGTTTCACAATTAACGTGTGTCCAATGCAACGCCACATCAGAAACTTTCAAAGAAAAATACAAACTTTATTTGCTCTTTTATCATCATTTTTAGTATTAATTACAAAAATAGAGGGTTTCAACTTTGACTCTCTAAAAACACTTATTGCTGTTCTTATATTAAAAAAGGGTATTGTCACCCAAGCAAAAGGAAAATGTTGTCCAGATGAGAACTATTGAAGAAAAAATAACGTCAGGTCGCAACACTAAGGCGGCCTGAGACGAGAATATTTGGCACCAACATCGACAATAATGTCTAAAGAAAAAACAAAACATTGAAGTTAAACTAGTAGGAGTTATCTAGGAACACACTAGGTTTATGCCATAGTTGTTATCCAGAGGTGCACATTACCTTCCGCTTAGCTCGATTGAAGCGAACAGACTCACTTACCCGAATCAATCACTGTACACGTCATCTCGAGTCTCAGTCTTAGACAATATCACTATGCACTACTAGAAAATAAGTCCCCGCGGTCGGTGGCGTAGAACACAGTATACGTACACTCACACACACACACACGGATTGTCTCCGTCTTCGGGCGAGGGACACAATATCTTACAATTAAACAACTACACTAGTTAAAAGGAACAATAGAAACTCTACTTATGACCCCACACTGGGGCGAAGCACACTTGTGACCTAACTCTGTGACTGACAGACTGCATATGAAACTAAGAGCAAGTGAACAAAATAATATCTCACGAAATTTTTTTAAAAAAATATCTCATTTACTTGAAATTTTCAAACTCAACACAATCATCAGCCAGGATAGGCACAAATCTGACGCAAGATATATATATATAAATATAAATAATACATCGTGACAGACATCAAACACACATAGTATTAACACGTTCACAACTAAAACTAACAAATAAATTAGGAAATGCAACAAATAAATATTGTGAGCGTGGGCGGTCGAGGGGAGCTCTTAGTTTCACCACGGAGTAACTCCACAGAGCAGATAGTCTTGGTCCGCAATTCTCACATGTGAAAACTCGATGCATTGTTCATGACATGTGAACTATGGAATGTTGACAGGTGTATGAACAGTGTGAAGTTAACTTACTTCCAAACAAGCATGTGACGACGAACCCGAAAGTGACGAGGCAACGTAAGCCTGCCTATTAGTTGACTAGATGCTTGAGGACATACAGTAGGTAGGAAGGTTCGCTCTTCCATTTACGCGCGGTTGAGAAATTTGTACACGGCTAAAATAGGTTTATCCGGTTGCCTCGACTTCAATATAACGTTCTTGCATTAATAAATGCACAATTTGGTAGGCTCAACAGATCTTGTGTTACCTTAAACAAAATACACTACCTAGGAATAAGTGCTCTATATAAATAGTAATGATGTTTTCTTGAGATCTAATAATACTTGTATACAATCTGCCACCCCTCCCGTGCCGCGCACCCGCAGTAATATCAATACAGCCTGCAACCCGACAACTCCTCCGTGCTTCGAAAAAATATAGCCTAGTAATCTGTAACAATCGGGCAAGGCGTCTCGGTCCCAATGTAAAATGGAAGATGCGCGTGTGTCGAGCCGTTGGTAATACTGCTTATTGCGAGTTATTGCTACGTCGTGCAGCTGCCGTGAGCGGAAGCAGTGCGAACCGGGACCTCTTATTGAGCTCTTCACTTCGGGATTACCTAATATGGACAAAACAAGAATCTATATCGCAACAACTTGTACACACACTTAAGTAAGACTGCCAAAATTAGAGCGCAATTTTCCGAAATTTACAGTTATTTAGTCAAATTCGTATTAAAAACGGAAGAACAAGTCTGGTATTATCGTATAAATTGCACTCGTCGTGATGTTCCAAAAGAATTTTTTTGCGGCTAACGTGTATAGGCTATACCACTTAATAATTTATTACTAATATTGTTGCCTCCTCATCCCGAGCAATGTCCCCCCCTCCCCTCCCTCCCCAAATCAACAGTGCAGAGCTCACACGTACATGCCCATGCCATACATGGAACCCCAGTCCACACCCTGGAAGCTGGACATGTCCACATTGGTGAGGCTGTAACCCTGGTAGGGGCTGTTGACGGGCACCCCCGGCCCCAGCTGGGGGGCGGCGGCGCCGGCGGCGGCGGTCTGGGAGGCGGGCGTCGCGCCCACACCAGCCTGCTGTACGCCCCCCGGCATCGGGTATGGCGCGTAGCGGTAGCTGGCCAGGGTGGGGTACGTGCCAAACAGCTTCCCGTAGCCCGCGAGGGCGGCGTTCTGCGCCTGCGCGGCCGCGGCTGCGTTGGCCGCCGCCTGCACGTGCGCCTGCGCCTGCACGGCCGCCAGCTGGGACGCGGCCGACAGCGGCTGTGGAGCCCCCATGCGCACGCCCAGCGCGCCTAACACCATGCGCTTGTTGAGTAGCGCGCCCGTCTGCACGGCCTCCTTGGGCTGGGCCTTCTTGCACTCGACCTTCTTGTTCTTGATGGTGTGGAAGTGGATCTCGCACACGCGGTCCACCACGTCCTCGCTCTCGAAGGTGACGAAGCCAAAGCCGCGGTGGCGCTTGGTCTGCTGGTCCATGAGCATGACGCACTCCTCCACCTTACCGAACTGGCCGAAGTACTGCTTGACCTCGTCCGAGGACGTGTCTTGGCTGACTCCGCCCACAAAGATCTTCTTGGTACGGTTACCGCCGGCCTTGACCCGGTTCTTGGGGGTCGCGTACTTGGGGTCGATCTTCTTGCCGTCGAGCGTGTGGATGGGCACTTTGAGGACCTTGTCGACCGTGTCAGGCTCGGAGAAGGTGATGAAGCCAAACCCGCGACTCCTCTGTAACACACAAACAGACACGTGTTAGTCTCGCACCCACCAGCTCTTCCCCACCCTTACAGCAACAGCAACAGCAACAACAACAACAACAACAACAACAACAACAAGACCCACCTGCGTGACAGGATCCTTCATGATGAGCACGTCGGTGACCGTGCCGAACATGCCAAAGTACTCCTTGAGTTTATCGGACGACGTCTGCCAGCTGAGTCCACCGACAAATAGCTTGCCGGGCGCCGGGTCGCTACCACTGGGTGTTGAGCGTCCGGACGAGCCGTTCTGTGTCCCGTTGATGGGCAGGCCCGCCATCATGCCGTTCATCGGCACCTCGTGCTCCATCAGCTGATGTTGTTCGACCCCCTTGGACAGTCCGTTGGTGTCCATGGTGTTCAAGCTGCGGCACACAACAAACATATCACGTTACTCCTTGTATTGTTGCAGGTGGTCCCCATCGTCGTAATCATGGCTGGCTGGATGGTTCTTAACATATCCGCGACCGTGTACGGGTTCTACAGCAAGGACTATCAGTGAGTATCTACCATACCATGACTGTTTGTTTATTGTGCCCGGCCGACTGCGAGGGGAGGGGAGGGGTTGCGGGCTCACGTGGCACGACGCGTGCGCAATACAGCTAGCCCGGGCCTCCCACCCTCCCCAGTCGATAGCGACGGCAAGCAAGGGTGCGGGATACACTTTCACTCTCGCGAGTACTAGTGGCCGCCGCAGTCTAACGCCGTTCTTGACGGTTTCAGGTTCGACAGATCACACAAGCGGATGGTCCACCAGACCATGGATTTGAATAATCCGTGGCCAATGAAGGTAAGTGAGACCGACGCAAGAACGTTCTGCTCTGCTCTACTCAGCGTGTATTTGCTTGGCCGCGATATTGTCCTGTCACAGCAGTACTGACCATGAGTTACTGCTGTATCGGGACAACGTTGCGGCCTCGCCTGCAAACTACCAGACCTTCAACACACCACCATGGGTCACGGTCCCAGTGGATGCTAGGTCGCATTGTTTCCGGCGCACGCGCAAGAGCTTCACCCGAACCCAGCGCGATCGAAAGTATATTTTCAATTATAGTTATTCACAACAGTGTGTCATCGTGTGTCGGCCGCAGGGCGTTGACTCGTGCCCACGAGGGAACTACAGGGGGGGTAATCGCGACGACGATTCTTGTGCCACGTGTGTGAACGACTAAACTCTCACCCTGTGTCTACGTTGGATACCCCTACCAGATAAACAAGCCATAAAATCAACTGGAATTTAATAATAGACTTTGATTTGTTTATTCGCGTAGTTTATACACGATCCACAATGAACGGCGGCTGGTGGGAGTCGAACCCGAGCCCGCTGACAAGACGCCCCTCCACGCAACAGTAGATCAATAAGCCGGAGCACGGTACACGACCCCAGTCACGATGCACGAAGCGATGACGCAACTTTAATTAGTCACTCTTGCAAGTTATTCCAATCGAACGGGGCGAAAAATTAGCTAACTGACCGGCCTTAGTTGCGCGAGCAGAGTGGATATGCTAAACACACGAGGGCACGGCCTGTTATTGATTCAGAAACTAGCCGTCGGTGGATTAGAATGACGATGCTAGTATGTGTAGATCGCAATGGCGGCGCCGTGATCAGTCGTCTTTACTTAATTTAATTAAAGGCTAATTATTTCCTCGGTGCCATAAACATCGTGTAATACGGGGGTTGGTAAACACACATTGTACTGATTGTATCTAGACAACACACATAAAGCAGTTGCGAAACCCGCATTAGAACGTTGGTTAGAATTAGACAACGAAACACGTGGAATGCTGATCCTATCCGGACAAACATTCACGTTTTCCTAGAAATTTTGTGAGCGCGAAGAAGGAAGAACAAACATTCGTTTGCCCTCGCATCTGTAAACGTTGATTGCGACAGTAGCGTAGCAGTAGTATTGAGCCGATATAAGCAGTGAGTATATAGTAGCGAGTTGTAGAGTGGAGAGAGGTAAATGGTGACAAGCAAGTGAGTGATAATATATCATTAGTGAATGGTGTGTATAGAGGTTACTAACGAAATGTTAGTGGGAGAGTGGTAAACTGTTAACGGCGAGTGGTAAGATTGCAGTTGTCAGTGGGTGGTGAGGGGTAAGAGGTAACGAATTTGTAAGAGGTGAGTGGTGAATAGTAAGAAGAAGCGAGTTGTGAGTGGTAAAAGTCCTCGCACAACTACCTTTCCGACGCTTTCGTCAGAGGCGAGGAGTTCGTAGTCAATCAGCGAACTGCGCGAAACAAACCCCCGCAATAGCGATCGCTGATTGACTACGAGTGGGGGTGTGTGTTCCACGCCTGTGACGAAAGCAGGAGAAAGTTAGGAAGCAGGTTGCGGCGAGTTTAAGAGGTGAGTTTTGTGAATGGTAAGACAAAGAAAGTTTTAGTAACGTTGGTGGGTAGGTCTTAACATAATAGCAAGTGGTGAGGTGAGAATTGACAGGTGAGTAGTGAGTGAATAAGGATGAGTAGAGTGTTGAGTTGAGTGGTTGAGTGGTAAGAGCCAAACAAAGCTTTACGAACGTTAAGTGGGCAAAGGGTGAGTAGTTAGTGGATAAGGGTGTTGTGACAAGTGAGAGGTAACAGGTAAGGCGAATAATAACTGGAGAGTAGTGAGTGAAGAAATGGAAATGGAGGTGAGTGTTAAGTACACCAACGAAAACAGCTTGCGTAGGGTCATGTAATGTGCTTTGCAATCAAAACTGAAAATTAATGTAGAGCCACTGGCACGGCACATGCACGGCATGGGAAATGTACCAGTTAAACCATGAAAGTTCTAAGACCAGTGATTAGATTCAATTCAAGGTAGATTTCCCAGGAGGGCAGTCAATAAAGAAGTGCATGGAGACTGGCTTATATGACAAGCTTGTGGCACGGTGCCTCCCTTGCCTGCCTCGCTTGCCTGCTGGATGAATGAAGTAGTTTGGGCGTAGGTGGGGAGGTCGCATTACAAGACAAGAACACGGGCCCAATCAATAACGCAGGCTCGAGGAAATGACCTACAGTCTGTTGGCATGGCCACAGTACTAACACTGACTCCATACGAAAGATGATCATGAATAGTATGTATGCTTGTAGGATGAGGTTAGATGAAGGGCAACCCAGGTCCCTGGCATGGCCACAGTACTAACACTGACTCCATACGCATGCTGATCATGAATAGTATGTGTGCTTGTTGGATGAGATGAAGGGCAACCCAGGTCCCTGGCATGGCCACAGTACTATCACTGACTCCATACGCATGCTGATCATGAATAGTATGTGTGCTTGTTGGATGAGATGAAGGGCAACCCAGGTCTCTGGCATGGCCACAGTACTAACACTGACTCCATACGCATGCTGATCATGAATAGTATGTATGCTTGTAGGATGAGATGAAGGGCAACCCAGGTCCCTGGCATGGCCACAGTACTAACACTGACTCCATACGCATGCTGATCATGAATAGTATGTATGCTTGTTGGATGAGATGAAGGGCAACCCAGGTCCCTGGCATGGCCACAGTACTAACACTGACTCCATACGCATGATGATCATAAATAGTATGTGTGCTTGTTGGATGAGATGAAGGGCAACCCAGGTCCCTGGCATGGCCACAGTACTAACACTGACTCCATACGCATGATGATCATAAATAGTATGTGTGCTTGTTGGATGAGATGAAGGGCAACCCAGGTCCCTGGCATGGCCACAGTACTAACACTGATTCCATACGCATGATGATCATAAATAGTATGTGTGCTTGTTGGATGAGATGAAGGGCAACCCAGGTCCCTGGCATGGCCACAGTACTAACACTGACTCCATACGCATGCTGATCATGAATAGTATGTGTGCTTGTTGGATGAGATGAAGGGCAACCCAGGTCCCTGGCATGGCCACAGTACTAACACTGACTCCATACGCATGATGATCATGAATAGTATGTATGCTTGTTGGATGAGATGAAGGGCAACCCAGGTACCTGGCATGGTCACAGTACTAACACTGACTCCATACGCATGATGATCATGAATAGTATGTATGCTTGTTGGATGAGGGGTGATATGATGTAGATGAAGGGCAACCCAGGTCCCTGGCATGGCCACAGTACTAACACTGACTCCATACGCATGATGATCATGAATAGTATGTATGCTTGTTGGATGAGATGAAGGGCAACCCAGGTCCCTGGCATGGCCACAGTACTAACACTGACTCCATACGCATGATGATCATGAATAGTATGTGTGCTTGTTGGATGAGATGAAGGGCAACCCAGGTACCTGGCATGGTCACAGTACTAACACTGACTCCATACGCATGATGATCATGAATAGTATGTATGCTTGTTGGATGAGGGGTGATATGATGTAGATGAAGGGCAACCCAGGTCCCTGGCATGGCCACAGTACTAACACTGACTCCATACGCATGATGATCATGAATAGTATGTATGCTTGTAGGATGAGGGGGTGATATGATGTAGATAAAGGGCAACCCAGGTCCCTGGCATGGCCACAGTACTAACACTGACTCCATACGCATGATGATCATGAATAGTATGTATGCTTGTAGGATGAGGGGGTGATATGATGTAGATAAAGGGCAACCCAGGTCCCTGGCATGGCCACAGTACTAACACTGACTCCATACGCATGATGATCATGAATAGTATGTATGCTTGTAGGATGAGGGGGTGATATGATGTAGATGAAGGGCAACCCAGGTCCCTGGCATGGCCACAGTACTAACACTGACTCCATACGCATGATGATCATGAATAGTATGTATGCTTGTAGGATGAGGGGGTGATATGATGTAGATAAAGGGCAACCCAGGTCCCTGGCATGGCCACAGTACTAGCACTGACTCCATACGCATGATGATCATGAATAGTGTGTGCTTGTTGGATGAGGGGTGATATGATGTAGATGAAGGGCAACCCAGGTCCCTGGCATGGCCACAGTACTAACACTGACTCCATACGCATGATGATCATGAATAGTGTGTGTGCTTGTTGGATGAGATGAAGGGCAACCCAGGTCCCTGGCATGGCCACAGTACTAGCACTGACTCCATACGCATGATGATCATGAATAGTGTGTGCTTGTTGGATGAGGGGTGATATGATGTAGATGAAGGGCAACCCAGGTCCCTGGCATGGCCACAGTACTAACACTGACTCCATACGCATGATGATCATGAATAGTGTGTGCTTGTTGGATGAGGGGTCGTGATATCACTAGGTACACTCAGTACACCGCGGACGCTCGGAAGTACAGGTAGTACAGGTGACACAACCAAACAACTCTTTAGTAGCACGGAGTCCCCACACATGCCGTGCTTTGATGCCTGGTGATGCAATCCAACCAGCAGTGAGTTAATTTAAATTTGTATGTCCTGATACAATGTATTTACAATTATTTTTCTATCTTTATCTCTGCAAATTTATCAGGATTAATTTATATTTGATTAAAACTCTACTAAATAACCTGGAAATAGTAGAATCTAAAACAACAAGAACAAAACAGAACACCATTTATATACACAATGATAGAAACAACTCTAGGCGGAATCAGACGTACGTTTTGTATGCAGGGAAGTGAAGCACATTAAAAGATATTGCAAAGCTCACATCGACGTCGCCCTAGGCTACGGTTCAAAATACGAGTTGCAATTGAAAAAATGATTGAAATTGGGTTTTAAGAACTGAATAATTAAACCATGCAACTAATTAGGCCTATATGTATACCAACTACGCCCAATGAACGGCCCTCGTGTATTATTGTTTTCAAGAGAACAGTAATAACACAGTGCATTGTTTTACGTAGGCCAACATTAGCCGTTTAAACAGGATCAGTATTATTACAGTTTAAATATAGCTCTACGCATTTTTTGCAGACTTTTAATATTTTGTAACCCATTTATCACATCTTATACCATTATGAGGAGGGGGGGGGGGGGGGGGAATAGTTGTTTATTGATGTACCGAGGCTTATCGAGACGTCCAACACGCGACAGTGGAAACGTGAGCAGATTGATGACTTCCTTTCTGGTGCTTAGTTAGTGTAGCCACTGTAGGGTGTAGTTTAAAATGTCTAGATGTAGTGCATAATCATACATCGGACTGGGGTCTTTAGACGCATTTAAGTTTGCCGCCAGACGCCATTGGATAAAAAAAAGATGTCGATAATGTGTACTACATATTATTACCGACTAACCGTCGTGGTCGCTACGAGTAGCTAGTTGAAATAAACACCGTAGGATCGCGCCACGAGTACGAACTACACGAACTAGCGCGCGCATGCGTGCTTTGCTCTCGAGTGCCGCTCAATAACATTGTGCCAGGAGGCGCGATCATTCAAACTGCCTGGCACGAGAGATGCGTGGTAGCAGACAATAAATCCTCTTTTTGTCAACTTGTTTCCAAACTTTTCCCTTTCTTTCATTCTTCCTTCTGTCGTCTTAACTGTTTAATAGAGTATTTGCGTTGTGGTTTGATGCTGCAGGCTGGCACGGAATGCTCCGATTGTCAACTACTCAAATCGAAATCCTCGAAAGCAAAAACTCATTTTAGTGTTTTTAAACCTAGCAGCAATATGATCTAGCAGCTAGCTGATGATGTCACTGGAACCAGGGGGTGGGGGTGGCCGCCGTTCAAGTAGCTGACGCACGCGGATTCATCGAGGGAGGAACCCAATGACTCACGCGTCTCGGGGTGAATACGGAACAAAAAGGTTGTTCAATTAAGAGAGCGCTAAGGGGGAAGGGAACCCAATTGAATGCAGCGGCAGCAGCACTTCTAGGTCCGCCCGGATTAAAAGACGAGAGGCCACACAAGTCTTGCTCGAGGCCGGATATCCTTGATACCTGACACGCGAATGCCCTGGCCGGGACTCGAACCCGCATGGTCCCACACTCGGGTTCCGTCACACTCGCACATGGAATCAATTAGTTATCACACTGATCAATCACTCAACCCTGGGTTGTCAAATCTGTTGCCCCCCTCCCCCTCCCCTCATAGTCATCGTCTCCTAGCATACACAGCACACTCATCTCACCTACAAATGTACCGACAGCCGATAGATAGGTGATTAGCGGCCGTCAGTCTGGCCGGTGGACCGTGTTGCAGTGCGGGCCGGCACCATTAGTCTCGTGTGTCATTTATCTTGGCCCCATCCACTAGTTGTCCGTCATCGACACCTGCCACTCACGACGCTGACCGCCGGCCAGACGACAACGCGGCGTCCATTCATCTCCGCGGCCGTCGCGTCGCCAAACTACAGCTCGCTAAGTTTTAATTAGAGACAGGAGCGGTTATGTGCCGAGCTTTATTAAATTGCGGCGGTAAATCGTGCCCCGCGTCTTCTCTGCGTTGCACTTTGACGGTTTGAGCGACAGGGGGCCACATGAGACGCATTTTACAATGGAGCTGGAAGAGGATGGTAATGAACTAGAAGGTAATTCACTAATAATGAGGAGATTGCAAATAACATTGTATCTCGCGCTCATTACGTCCCCTCCCCCTCCCCCCCCCCCCCACCACGTTGCGCATGATTTCTTTACCAGCAAGAAACTACCCCCCCCCCCATCAAACGAAGGGGTGCATCGTGCACGGTTGTGCGCGGACGATGTAGGCATGCGGTGTGGGTGACGTTGATGCACGTGGGTTACGTCAGGATCACCAATTGGCAATTAGTAATTACAAAATTACAGTTATATTACAGTTTGTTATACCCTGACTTGGGCTCAAGACGTTCACTCCACATGGCAATATCTAGTACGGAGTGAAGGAGTGCAGAAAATCCGAGTGCGACTTGGGGCGCGCGAAATTCAAGTTATTGTCAGAGACAGGTGATTATGAGTGGTGTTCTGTGTACGTAAGAAAGATTCGTTCTTCACGCGTTCATTATAGGCTAAACCGATTTGTGAAGTGCAGAATGTTACTTGCTTAGGCCTAGTCGTAGGTATAGTCTAGCTTAGCCAAGGCCCAAAAAGTTATGAACTTGACAAACGTAACATATTTCTCATTTCTGTGAAATGCTCAGAACTGACTACTATTTACATGGGAGCGAATAGAACAACTTAACATGCATTCACAAATGGTAAACATCAATTACAGAGTAAAGACTGAATGGAAATGTAACCCTCGCTCTCTATGCACACCGCGCGAGGCCCTGTGGGGATTTTGTGACTTCCAAGTGCGCCGTTAGTTGAACCGAGCTCTTCGTAAAAATGAGACGCAGCAGTCGTGTTTTCTATCGGGACAAATTAGTGACGATAAAATTGCAAAGTAGAGCTCATTAGAGCTGTCATTCAACAATGCGCGCTCAACAACAAAAAGCAACGAAGCAGTGAAAAATGGCGAGGTGCCTGATGGTGACAGTGCGAACACATAACCCCCGGCATAACTTTGCTCTGCAGCAATAAGAAGCAAGTCGCACTCTTGATGGGGCGACATCCCCTTAATGAGCGCCCCTAAATCGTGGCTGGCCCTTTCACCTCCAAATTAAATGGTTTTACTTTTAAATAAGTAGGCTGAAGTAAAATACGACTCAGGTGAAACAAAGAATTAATTACAATTTCTGACGTCGCTCTTCGCGGCTACAAAATTAAAAAGCTACACCCCGACATTTGGAAGTAAAACAATCCCTCAAACTCGGTGGGTGTCTCTTTGTTATGGTATAATTAAACCTCGCCTCAACGCCCTATATTTATGTATATGTTGCTCGTATAGTAGTGCCAACACGCTAACAAGGTTTTTCCTCATCGACTCGTGTGGGTTCTCGCTCGACTTCCCGATGAGATCCCGGAGCCGAGAATTAGTTTCAAATCGACTGGGGGATTTCCCATCCACCCCGACGACGCACACCCCTTGACTATGTCTTCGCGAGTTCGATTAGCGCCATCCTGACAGAAGGTTTTATCTCTAAAATTATAGATTTCCTCAAATCAGGCGAATGATGGGATTCAGTTCTAAAACAGCTCTCCCTACTAATACTAATGTTACTGATTTGCTGCAGGAGACAACGTATGCGTATTAGCTAAGAACACACTAAACAATTTAAGAATAAAAGATGAATGAATGTCTAGTGGCTATGGCTGTGGCTACATAAAAGACTGGGGCTATTTCTTGCCCGGGCCCAAGCTTGAGTTCAAGCCAGAGAGATTAATAAAGCATATTATAGAAGAGACGGCAGAATTAAAAAGTGGGCAGACAAAAATACTTCGTAAACGAGACGAGTGCCATGGCCCTTGTTAGATAGATAGATAGATAGATACGACCTACAAACAACTAGTATAATATATATACCTACTGCTAGAGGCTACGTATACAACGCACGCGTCGCAATCGCACATATCTACGTTCTACAGATACTGGCGGGCTACTGACTCCCTGTTAGTATTACTTCTAAGACCGGCAGATTGTCTAATGCCAGGCATAGTGCCGGCCAACGTTCTACCGACCACCTTGCTAGTGTTAGTATAGGTATACCCAAGACTAGTTACATGCTACGTAACAATATGTATGTCCGAGATCCGAGCAGTGCGATGGAAGAAGTGCAGCCTGCTATAGTGTTAATAGCATCAAGGTACAGCAACCAACAAACAACCAACGCGCCCTCTACGACGTTACCTTCAGGCGTCGACGACGAACCAGACGTCTCCTGACGACGCCAGCACTCACGGGACTCGACATTACTGCAACCGTCAACTATTGCCTCCTGCGGTTTGATAAAAATAATCATCAATATGAAGAGCGATCATGTTTTATTTATAGAACTTCTACAATGATGAATAGAGTGCATATACATATATATGTATGTATACGAAATACGATGTATCTAAATGTCGCAAGACAACATGAAACAGATCACAACACACTACGATACAGATATTACAAACTCCCGTCTTGTTGCATGTGCATTAGTGGTGACTGTACACGGCACGGGTTCACAATACGACCTAGTCCTCTCCTAGGAAACGTCGAGTCTACGTTTACTTTTATACACACTACACTTACAACATGAAAGCACATAATATATGTTTACAATATTACATTAACGATAATGAAGTTGATGAAGATAATGAAGATGATGAAGATGATGGATGATATTTGACAGACCCATGCAAGCGTTTACAACCATGTACAGATAGATGTACGATACACAACTACGTTTCGTCGCTCATTAGCCGGTAAACATGAGACAAGAATTGAAATATATACACCAGGAGGTTGATATTGATTAATATGATATGATATATAAAACGAAGGTAATGCTCACGCATGTGCAATCTACCAAGCCCAAGATACTTTCAACGAGTGAACTAAACGTAAACGTAATGTTTTAAACTTGACAATCAAACTAGACAATCTGATTCAAATGCAAACAGAAGCTTGTCGATGATTGCCTACTCGTTATTATTTATTAGTCCAGTGTAAATTTTCAAAACATCGAGAAAAAGGTTTTCATGCAAAATGGATACACCATTGCGGGAGGGGGGCGATGATTACGCAATAGTGCATGTAATATTCTGGACACGCTTATCGTACTTATTAGATGTTCAGAATACCAGCCCTAATAGAAATTATGGAAATCAGCGTGAATAGAATTTAGCATCTGGCTCGTTACTTTGAAGCTGTAGGCCTATACATTCATTAATTTGCAGTATAATATGAAGTAGAATATGATTAATATGAAGTAGAATATGATTAATTTGCAATATAATATGAAGAACCAAAATGTTACCCGAAAAGGTCGAGACCCAGCGCGGCACGCACCGCGGCTAGGCTGTCGGCTGTCGCGCGACAACATATTTCTATGGGTTTAAAGGGTTAGTCAGATGAAAAACTAAAAAACTATCATTTGTATATGTCCACCCTCAAATATGGGAAACATGACGAAAAGATACCATACTTTAAAAGCAGGCGGTTAAAAAATTAAAGAAAACGCGATTTTTTGGCTTGTTGCTACCAAGTAGCACCGATCAACTCTTCTCATGGTAATTCCCATATACAAAAAATGTTGCCTCGAGATAGTAAACCCACCGCTAAAATAGGGCACTTATCAAAAATCGATCAAGAGGTTTAATGTGCATCGTTTCTCTACCGATAACATGCTTCTTAGTACGAACGTGTACTTCTACAAAATGCAGCAGAGGTTGCGAAGTGAATCTTATAGAATAGATAAATGTTAATTATTTTTTTTCTTGCATTGAAGCAACCTATATCAATTTTATTTTACACATAACTGAATTTCATACACTAATGACTCATTGGTGATTTTTTAGTTTATTATCTGACTAATCCTTTAAATTAAATGGTATGTGACATACTAGCCACAGAAAAAGTGCGACTTGGCCGGACGTCTCAAACATGACTTTTTCACCAAAAGTGCATGGCAATGCGTGTGGTTTGGGTGCGTAGTCGATTTGTGCTTGTTTTCTGTATCAAAAATGGCAAAATCTCAAAACTTTGACATCGAAATGTTTATTAGTCGAAAATCGTCCTTCCTTTCATGGTGCGTTTGTAAAATAGGATGTACCCACAATTTCCTCTTCCCTCTACTTCTCCGCTTCCTTATCAAATACCAAAATGCTGCTACTTTTTCTGACTGAGATTAAGAAACAGACTGGCATAGCTGGCCGCTAACGTAGTCGCAGAGCAAGTCGCAGAAAAAAGTCGCGTTGTTTTTAGCCGCGCGCGACGTAGCCGCAGAGTGTGTGGTTGCCCTAAAGGCGCCGTCCTGGCCGCCTCGCTACGCTTGCGTTTACACAATTTGATACGGTTCGTGTACGGATCAAGGGAATGGAATACAAGAGACATTGCAGGGTGGGTTTTAGGACCCGGCGATTGCGTACGTTGCCTTGCACAATTAATTACGACTACGTTTCAGCTCCCGACGTGAGAGATTTCGGTGCTCCAGGTGTACAGTAGATTAATCAACGAATATGAAGCGAGAAAAGGCGAGCTAAGCTTAATTAATTGCGTACATCTTGTTTACGAAAGCACTCGATGCGCAGGGCGCGATGCGGGTACATACTTCTTGATCTTGACGACGCAGGAAGAAAGAAAGGGTTCAACCGTTACCGACCGAGTATGTAGTAATGTGGTCCGAGGTATCCAGGCCAGGTGGTAGGGAGGCACCACAAAGCAACGGCAGCAGCTGCCTTACTCGCTCGCTGGCTTTGTGTTGGTTGTGTTGTGTCAGAGAGGAGGGCTTTTGTGGGGCCGGTTTGCAGCTGGGGAAGAATCTTGCAAGCATCTCGCTCGAAGAACTTACTATACTATTATTAATATTTCATTATTATTATGATGATTATTATTATTTTCACGCGCACATTATAGAGCCAATGGAAGACGTCGACACTGTCAGTGGAGGTTGTCTGTGGAATATTATTACAGCTGTTCAGATGTCTTATCCATAGCGCGGTTATTAGTACGTGTGTAATATTGCTGTTCGCAGTTGCTGACGTATAACCAGGTTTACCGGCCCATGGAGGACCTGGCTCGGCTGCTCAAGGAGATGGACGACGAAGCCAAGGAGGACGAGGAGGAGGGCGAGGAGCAGAATAAGAAAAAATAAGCAACCCCCCCCCGTACTACACATTTAAAAATTTACGACTGCAGCAGTCGCTATAAGATTGGATATACTTTCAAATTCACATTGAATATTGATCACATAACATTTAGAAATTCCACATTTCAGAATACAAATTAATGTACTGCCTAAATCAAACGCACAAGTTTGCTTGAGAAAAGACTGATATATTTTAGTATTGTATTACACGAGATAACTAGAGCCGGACTGTAACTCGTAAACTCGTATTATATTTTTTTACACACTTTTATGTGTTACTTTGTGAACTTCTATGACTGAATAAAAACATTTTAGTGAAATGCATGACTAGGTTTTCAATTACCTACTGTATTTTGAGATGCAAAAGTGATGAGAGCGAATTTCCTCCTCCAGTAAAGCGCGTCAAGCAAGAGATCACTTGAGCTTGAATATATGCATTGCAACAAAGCGCAGCAACTTGGCAACATCGCACCAGTGCAGAGTTGAGGCAAACATCTCTGGCTTGGTATTTAGGGGCTGCTTCCTTCCCTCTCCCAGACCGAAATAGTTTTTACGTGTCCTACCCATCTCACGCAACTAAAAAAATCCAAGTAAATTCGCAACGCCCTAACAGACCAGTAGCCCACGAGGGACAGTGATCTAACGTTTTCCGTTAGAAATCATTCGCATATTCATGCCTTATTCTTCGCAATTTACAAGTTATTGCTCTCCCTCATTTTTTCTAAGGTACGGCAAATCCCTTTCTACCACTGCACCGGTGCACCCCGAATCAAAAAACCCTTTTTGCTTCTGGTTTATAACGACAAACGTAAATCAAGCGTAAAGACATGTTTACAAGAACAATGCCTCCGCGAGATTATATATATATTACAAGTAAAAAAAAATGACTCAGGAATGACAGGTATAAGATTTTTACAGATATATATATGTAGGCATGTAAACGAGCGACGAATTTGGTTTGACTCGAGTCAAAACTTGTTCAACCCTGCATGTAAACGTAGTAATAGTGTGAATTGTACCTGTAGTAATATCAAAATACCTCATAACATAGGCTAACCAAATACATCAAAATTAATAAAGACAATTAATGCGTAACGCAGGGACGATTCATTCTTCGGTGTTCGGATGACAACAAAATCTAGAAAGTACTCACAAAATGGGGGGAGGGGGGGGGGGGAGTGTCCACATGCAGCCTCGCATACTCTCACATTAGAACTTGGAAGTAAACGATTCCACCATGACAGTACATATTAACACATTATCATATTGACGAAGTAACACGAGCAAGGGGAAATTATATTTCGGTGTTTTATTTGTATTATTACAGTGGACGAAAATTAGATTCTGCAGAGCTAAGCGGAACGTATGAATATATAACTCTGCATGATTTCATTATGGACCAAGTCAGCTGGCTCCAACGTTGCCGCTCCCTCCCTTTGTAAAGCATATAATAATTACATTATAAGACGTCACTAATGTTCAAGACGATGCCTAGACAGTTTGTCGCGGTCACTTTGAGGGCTCCCGGTCATAGCAGCTCCTACAACGAACAACGTGGCTCAAGTTCTTTTGACTATGAGGTCATGCAAACGAAGACATGCTTTCCGAGCGCAATCGTCAGAAATACAACCAAAACCACGCAGTGATGAATTCTTGCGTCATAGCCAACCCAAACAAATAGCATGAGTTATTAAGACTTACCCAACACCAACGGGCGTCAAGAACGCGTTGTGGGAATACAGTTTGAAGCCTGTCTGATAAAAAGTGCGCGAAACTAGCGTCCGATCACGTCGACTGATTCCACTTTACTGTTTGTATGATGATGGCGTGGCTTCTCTCTCCCTGTGACCGTGACAAGAACCCTCGCTACCCTCCCTCCCTCGGGCCGTATGCACCCCAAGCCAAGCCATACAAACACGGCCTGGCTCTCCCCCCCCCCCCCCCCCTTCCCCTCTACACCGTCTGGCTGTCTTCTTGGCCGTGTTTGCAGAGAGCGGCTTCGTTCTTACACAACCGTCCTACTCCTACATGATCATGCATCTCGGCGTTGCGACACACGGCTGTTCAACCTCGCAGACTTGCACCTATGGGTCACCCCTCCCCCTTCTGACCGGTCAAGCACATTGTAAGAAGAACTCATCAATACGGGTATGTGAACCAATTAAAAATAATTGCTATCAGAAGGAACACATCACCTTCAATCTCGCTTGGGACAACAATGTCGTTGTTGTTATGTAGTATGTAAGCGATAGATAGTGCAAGAGGGCAGTGGATAGGGGAGGAGTACGTCGTGGCTAAGATCATTGGAGTGGGGAGGCTGGGGGGGGGGGGGGTCAATCACGACGGCAATGGGGTTGGTCATGGGTCGACGCAGTTGTCACAGAGCCAGGCGCAAGTAGTCTTCAACTGCCAGAGCACAGGCCAGAGTAGTCGGGCGTTGATTACGAGATGATGTGCCCAAGTTGAGTCGAGATTACACGATTGTTTAAAAATTAGATTCAAAACGGCAGAAAACTCGAGATAAACATGAGGCAAATACATTAGGGCGTTATCTTTAATAAGTGGAATGCATTGTAATAGCCGATGGTGACAGCATATCTAGTGTTCTCACATAGTGAGGCCCCACTGATAAGACGCGAAGCAAATACTAAAACATTTTTATTTTTCCTATTATTTAATTTCGTTTTATCTTATAGGGGTTCTAGAGGTTGAGTAGCCAGCCAGATCATACGACGCGAACATGCAACATGGCATGCACTTGTTGGGGGATAATTATTACTTATAACACTAAATTGTATAAAACGTCAGTAATTTATCAATATCATGAGGCGCAGCACTGCACTGTCTAGACTAGAATAGAATAGAATAGACGATTCTGTGTCCAATCAGTAAGCGGTCGTGTCTTCGATTCCCGCTACCGGCAAACCTGACTGCAACCGAAGATTACCAAAGATAAACCCCACTCAGTAAGCTTTGCTGCACAACTTTATTCACGGCTGTACTCTAATCGTACTTCACTAATGATTCACGATCTTTGTTATAATTAATCATCAACACGCGTTGGCTCTTGATTCGCCTCGTATGACAGGCAGAGCTACACGCATATTGTACAGCTGGGCCAGATAACCTCAAAGAAGTGACACCATGGGGATCGGCAACGCAAACTACATCCCGTAAAGCTTTTTCAAACGGCCCGACATAAATTCTATTTGTCCCCTACCCCTCCCCCCTTCCCATTTATTATTTTCATTTTTAATTTCACAACAACACTAGCAAAACAACACTGTAAACAACTTGCAAAACTCTGTATCGTTGGACAAATTAACACACCGAGCAACATTTTTTTTTTAAATTTACTAGGAAAATTGATTTCTAAATACGTACAAAAATAACTTTTTATCAGCTACACTTGTAACTATGAGGGAAGTAACACGTAAGATAATAATAATAATAATGTATTAAATATGAGCAATTAAATACACATCCAAGAAAATCAGGACACACTTCCCGGTGTGGTGGGTGGAGAGTAAAGATAGATAATACGGTGGAGAGTAAAGATAGATAATAGGGCACTAGCAACACCAAAAGACAACAATGAAACAAATGAATTGAAACGATGGACAAACAACAAGCTGTCAAAAAATAATTTCTTCTGATTTGGGAAAACAAAACAAAAAACATACAAATACACATACAAAACTTTCACTTAGTCGTTGTCTATCGTTAAAAGTTTTAAATGGCCAGCAGTTACTATTGCTACACTTGTTTTTATTTCTATGGTTGCAATTTTATTATTTTGACAGCTGATGGTTTGTCCATCAGTTCAATTCATTTGTTCCATTGTTGTCTGTTGGTGTTGCTAGTGCCCTACACCATTTCGTGTTTTTAGTGGTCCAGCCATTACAAACACATATTTATTACGCAATGGTTATTGGCCCAACGAGTTTGCCCACCTCTGGTGCAGAACGACGTGCTTACGTCCACTCCAGCTGTTGTAGGTAGGCACCCCACGTGCCTCCCGCCTCCCGCACAGCTGCAGGAAGTGGTCGCCGTTCAGCTGCCTTCCGAGTTCCTGTCTGTGAACCAGCGCCAAGGACAGCGAGGAGTACCGAAATATGGTAATCGTGTGCAGAGAGCAGAGCCACATCAACAAGCCGCCGTGCACATGGCGCGACAAGGGCCAATAATAATAACCTTTTTAAACTCCGATTAGCCGGTAACCGAAGATTACCTACGAACAATGTACAATGTTTGTTGAAACCATGGTTACCAAACCGAGCTTAACGAAGTTAATGAAATCGGACCCAAGCGTGGCAATAAGTCATGTTTGCATTCAAAGTTCGTTGCCATGCGAGTGCGACACCTAACGATAACACAATATAGTGACTAAGAGCTAATGACTAGCCGTTTCGGTTCACATACAGAAACTTCATTCGATTGATTTTCGCAAAAACATCTAGTTGCTGAATGGATGTATAACGCTGAGGCTAGTAGTTACTTATGGCGCCGCTAGTTGTAAGCAGTGCCAGTGTCACTATCTAGAGCCACTAGGGATCGCCTGAATAGCGCCCAATGGAACAACGCCGAATCGATCGTGTGTACTGCACTTTCAAGTATAATTCTAACCCCAAAAAGTAGACCTTATAACCTGGAACAACGCCGAATCTTTTTTGAACGTAGATCCGACGGAAAAACGCTGAATCTTGTTCGACGTAAATCCACCGGAACAACGCCGAACCTAACCTAACCTAACCTAACCTGTGTGTTACACAGAAAATGATTCGGCGATGCTCCAGGTTATAAGGCCTACCTTTTTGGTTTAGGATTATACTTGAAAGTGCAGTACACACGATCGATTCGGCGTTGTTCCATTCGGCGTTATTCAGCGTCCCCGCCACTAGTGCACAGGGCCAGAGGTGATAGTGGAAACCAACACTAATCCTTGCCGAGTGTGGTCATCAACACATGATCCTATTAGACGTGAGACTATGGCTTCCAAGAAGCTGTACAAGATCCGACAGTCTGCCGGAAGCGATCGCAGGGCTGCATGGACGAGCAATGAGCTGTGACGGCGGCGCTACTCAAGTAAACACGGCCAGAGCACAGAGCTTACTTCTTGTCCTTTCTCATTTGATGGGATGTACACCAGCATACGTACCCCTGTGATATTATTAGGATGATTTAGGATAGTTGGAAGACTCAATCCCAGCATTCGCCTTGTGACAGAGGAAAACCACGGGAAAACCTTCTAAGATTGCCGGCGACCTCCCGTATTGAAGTCTCACATCTTACCGCTGCCGGGGGGGCTCTGTCAAGCGTTAGGTGTACTGTACCCAACGGGAAAATAATGAGGCAAACCGCAAAACCATATATTAATTTTTGTCGTGTTTATTTCACCAAAGGGTTGACTCAAAGATTGGCTGGTATAGGGCAGCTCACAATTGTAAACAGTCTCATGCATGGTAGGACAGGACAGGAGTAATTCACTGCAGGGTCGACGCATAATGCGACTATGTACAGAGCATAGAAACCGCTGTGCCAACATGCCTAGTGTGAACTGGTTTCAGCGTTTCGGTTGGTGTTTTCCCACAGGGGGCGCTCGCAGTAAGTGACTGACACACAACGCCATCTCTCGGCAAATAAAGCAACTAACAATGACAGATACGGGCGCTGAAATCCCAACACGGTGCTTCCCTTCCAGTACCAGAAATAGCAGAGCAACAATCGGGTTAGAACTTGAAAGAGCCCCACATACACAATACCTATACTACAAAGGACACCCGCAACCGAAACCGCCCACTGGAATCAATTCACCTGACCCCCAAATCGACCCGGTGGAAAAGTTCATCCCTAAATACAGACACAGTCCACGATTACTCACAAATGACGTGATCGAACTGACAGTGATTTATGTTCAGTTTATGCTGAACGCGCACGCACACACGCACGCACTCTCCGCCCCCGCGATCGATAGGTACAGACTCCACGCCTATACGCATCGCACGCACACACAGCCGCTACGCGTATCGCGACGCGGTGTGTCTACGTCTGACATCTAAACTGCATTGCGGAATCAGTGCGATAATGTAACTCAACGGGTTCAGTGGAGGGGACGCCTGCCAAGCGCTCGTTGAATCCTTTATTCCCTTCTAGCACTTGGTAGTGACCTGAATGCAAGAGTCCGTAAGTCATGCGAATGTATATGAGTGTGCGCAATGCGTGAGTTACGTTGCCCTTTAGATTCGACTTCACTGTTTCCATCGGATTTCAGGACGCACCAAAAAGGAAATACGTTTACCTTCCGCATCTACTGCACTGAAAAAACAGCCAGTCTACTAAAAATTTTAAATACTATGACCATCTAATTAATGTTTGGCGCCGAAAACCGACGAGCCGTGTCCATATACATACGCGCACGTGCTGAATACGAATATGTATGAGTGCGTGCTTGACTCAAGAAATACCGGGAAAGCGTGCAACTTTAATAGGGAACTCGCAACTGACGTCACATCAGGACTACAACAATGGAACAAATGAATTGAACTGATGGACACACAATCAGCTGTCAAAATAATAAAATTGCAACCATAGAAATAAAAACAAGTGTAGCAATAGTAACTGCTCGCCATTTAAAAACTTTTAATGATAGACAACGACTTAATGAAAGTTTTGTATGTGTACTTGTTTGTTTTTTGTTTTGTTTTCCAAAATCAGAAGAAATAATTTTTTGACAGCTTGTTGTTTGTCCATCAATTCAATTCATTTGTTTCATTGTTGTATTTTGGTGTTGCTAGTGCCTTATACGACGTATAAAATAAATAAGAATCGACTGTTTTCTTTACAAAGATCGGGAAACGCAGAAGCTGCGATTTACGAGAGATTTAGTTCGACTCAAATCATTTGACTCGGAATAGAACGCACTGCTTGTAACATGGACGTAGGTACAGATCTCACTCGGAATAGAACGCACTGTTTGTAACATGGACGTAGGTACAGATCTCACTCGGAATAGAACGCACTGCTTGTAACATGGACGTAGGTACAGATCTCACTCGGAATAGAACGCACTGCTTGTAACATGGACGTAGGTACAGAATACAGATCTCACTCGGAATAGAACGCACTGCTTGTAACATGGACGTAGGTACAGAATACAGATCTGACTCGGAATAGAACGCACTGCTTGTAACATGGACGTAGGTACAGAATACAGATCTCACTCGGAATAGAACGCACTGCTTGTAACATGGACGTAGGTACAGAATACAGATCTGACTCGGAATAGAACGCACTGCTTGTAACATGGACGTAGGTACAGATCTCACTCGGAATAGAACGCACTGCTTGTAACATGGACGTAGGTACAGATCTGACTCGGAATAGAACGCACTGCTTGTAACATGGACGTAGGTACAGATCTCACTCGGAATAGAACGCACTGCTTGTAACATGGACGTAGGTACAGAATACAGATCTCACTCGGAATAGAACGCACTGCTTGTAACATGGACGTAGGTACAGAATACAGATCTGACTCGGAATAGAACGCACTGCTTGTAACATGGACGTAGGTACAGAATACAGATCTGACTCGGAATAGAACGCACTGCTTGTAACATGGACGTAGGTACAAATCTGACTCGGAATAGAACGCACTGCTTGTAACATGGACGTAGGTACAGAATACAGATCTGACTCGGAATAGAACGCACTGCTTGTAACATGGACGTAGGTACAGAATACAGATCTCACTCGGAATAGAACGCACTGCTTGTAACATGGACGTAGGTACAGAATACAGATCTGACTCGGAATAGAACGCACTGCTTGTAACATGGACGTAGGTACAAATCTGACTCGGAATAGAACGCACTGCTTGTAACATGGACGTAGGTACAGAATACAGATCTGACTCGGAATAGAACGCACTGCTTGTAACATGGACGTAGGTACAAATCTGACTCGGAATAGAACGCACTGCTTGTAACATGGACGTAGGTACAGAATACAGATCTGACTCGGAATAGAACGCACTGCTTGTAACATGGACGTAGGTACAAATCTGACTCGGAATAGAACGCGCTTTTAAAGTATGGTATCTTTTAGTCATGTTTTCCATATTTGAGGGTGGACATATACAAATGATAGTTCTTTAGTTTTCCATCTGACTAACCCTTTAATTGGGAATCGCAGTCATGTAGTTTTCAGTCTCGTAACCCCAATTTAACAACGATATCGAGATTCGCAGTCAACTAACACATTTTTGACAGTTTAATCGAGATTGACAGTCAAGTAATCTACGTGACAGATTAATCGCAATCCACAGTCAAGTATAATCCACGTTTGACAGTTGCATCGATAGATTCGCAGTTAGATAGTCACGTAATCCCAGGGTTGATCAAGATAATCTTTCTGTCAGTCAATCCGGCCTGGATGTTATGACGCAGTAAGAACGCTTGTTCATTATGCGGCATTACTGTTAGGACGCGCACGATCAACGCTTACAAAGTTATAATAAGAGAATTATTTCAATAAAGGAAGGCCCGATGTTCACCTCGACTCGCTGCCATTGTTATTGTAACGTCACTTCCACTCACCACAGAGAGGAGAGAAACGGAACGAGAACGGTTTGGTGTATCCAATATGAGTAGGTAGACCTCTGTGTCTGCGAGTGTGGCGCATCAACGTAATTAATTGGATCGAAGACGAGGCATTCTATGTTGTTTTGTATGAGGTAAATCTCTGTGGGGACTTAGCGTTCGCTTCGTAACGGGAATGCGGTTCGGTTTTCAAATCCCTTTATGTCTGATTCAATGAGTAAGGAGTGATGGGGGGGGGGGGGAATAGGTAAATAAAGCTATGAGCTTGGAGTTCGACTTCCACTCGAATTGAAACAAGGGTGCAATGAGGGGCGCCATGTCTTACCAAGCGCCGTCAACAACAACTGCAGCTTCAATCTTGGTGGTCAACCTCGTACGACAGGCAGAACTACTACGGTCTTCTTCTGTTCCTGGCCAGACGGAGGAGACAGTTCAAGGATTTACAAGGACCGAAGTCCACCAGTGCAAATTTAATGCACGGTGATCGCTGAATCATGATGAAGGGAGGAGGGTTAACTGGTACGGGCACGCGTAGCCTACTCTACTCCTGTCGAAAAGTACCAATCCCGATTGGTGTAACTTTGACCAATCATATAGGTTCCTCCTGGATTACAGACAGTTGACGCGAAGACGGAAGCTGTAACTCAAGATTTTGAACTCTCCAATCAGCGGTAACTAGTGTCTCGATGGAGAGCGGTCATCGGTCAACCTCTCTCACCCTGACCTAGCCCGACAGTCCGACGTCGCTTTTCGGGGTGGAAATGGGACGACACGAACTGCGGACCCACCACTGGGCCTAGAAGGGGCATCGCAGCGTCATCAAACCGCGTCATACTGATGATCATGGCACGTCTACGTCCTTCAGCGAGCCAATAAACTGTCAGGATCGACCCCAGCAACAGACGGATCATCTCCGCCAAACAAGAATTGCATCGTCCGTAGACGAACAAACCAAACGACACATAAAGACATCAGTTGAATCGGACCGAAACGGAAAGCAAACGGACGTTGTCGCCCATCTGGTGTCGGCACCGCGCGGGCTATAAATAGCGCCCAGTCAGTCAGTACGACACTGCAGCAGGCAGGGCGACGTCAGTGCTCGAGCACGTGCCAGCCGTCGGGCCCCAGACGCCACGCGCCTTCATTTACACAAGACAGTGAGGTTACTCGGACGTGCGCTGTATCCGTACATCGTGAACCGTAACCGCGAATAAGTTTAATTGTGCATTTGTAGAATACGTGAATGTAACATAAGTCGTGTAAATTCACAGTGTAAATTTACACACACACTTACACACACAAAAACAGTTCATGGTGTAATTGGCTACTATTTTGCTATTTGTAGTAGTTGTATCCGGTCAAAAATGACACAAACTGTTGTACTGTTAGTTCTCTATCATTCATTTAAACATTTCTTCTTCGGGTGTGGGCAATTTATTTATTTATTTATTTATTACTTATTTATTTCCGAACCTTTACAACATTTGAATTAAGAGCATAGCTCCACACACGTGCCAACATAACAAACAAACAAACAATGCCAATACATCTTGGAGTAAATCAACCCTACTAATTGTTTCACTGCCATTATTATACCTCTATCCATCCACCACAAATACATGATGATGCTGCTCCGACTATATCGCCAGCCATAAATAATGCGCGCATTGCATCCAGCCCCGTTGTCAGGCGCACACACGCGCGCGCCCATTACTTTCACGCGCGGGACATCAATTATCCGCAGCGCAGCCATTGTGTGTGTACCGGCCCTAAATTACTAACGACTCAATCGTCATTGTCTGCGGACACAAGTATCTTCTACCATTACCGCCCGCCAATGTTTGGCGCCATTATTGATCCAATAAAGAAAGCCGCTGCTGTTATGTGTCGCACGGTGCCCGACACTGCGCGCTCAGTCATGCGACAGTGGGTGAAGTTACCCGAAGAAGTGGAGGCACGACCGCTCCTTGTAACAAAACGTATGATCCGGGATCAAACAATCACAACTCAAATACAGTGTCTTGTGACAGTGAAGTGAACAATGCTCATATCACATATGACTATTAGCCGTAACACACATCTAGTGCACTGAAACTGTAAGAATTGATATATCGTGTTTAGCTATAATAATTACATTCATTATTGTATTTCTATTTTCTATATACTAATATACATTGGATCTTTGCTAAACGGTAAACCCTCGCTCCATGACACATTAATAAACGTATTGACAAGGAATCCATCATTCTGGTGATGGGATGGGAATCGAGCCCTCGACCCGGCTCGCGTAATAGCGCAGAGCCAAGAACAAGACTTGGGATAGAGAATTATGAGCGTCGACAGTCACGCAGTCGGCATTGAGTGAACGCGATCAGACGAGCTGGAGCCATGATACGTTTCGTACGACCGACTTAAAGGAACCATATTCATTAATATTATGATGTTTCCAGTGTTGCTGACAGAAAAGAACAGAAGTAAAGAGCGGTCTGCACGTTCAAGCGCCTCCTCCTTCCTTGGTCATGTGTGATTCATCTTCATCTTCATAATCACCCGCTTATACAGCTTCGAATAGCATAGTTTTCAAAATATTATACGTAAAGCCCAAATATCATTACCAACAATAACAAACTTAATTCTATGCTGGTGAGGATTTTAAAGTAATTTAAATATTTGCTCTGGCTTATCTAGGATCAATGCCCATTATCTACTATTATAAGGCTATGTGTGATAAACATCGGATCGCATAGATACTTCCATGCCAATATGACCTATTTCAGCGTACCCTATATATGCATATATGCACAGCTCTTACCAACGTAAGTGTCGACTTCTCAAAACGCCTACTTGCAAGCTCCTGTATTGGTATTGGCTAATCAGGCTATTCACTTTCGTTCAAATAGCGCGCATGCACTTGGCTTACGCAGTCAATTTACAATGATACAAGCAAGATAAATGACTGTAATATAATTAATAATTATACCTCCAAGACTACCTTACACAATGCTTTCGTCATAGGCGAGGCACTCGTAGCCAACCAGAGAACCGTCCGAGCCAAGCCCGCGCAAATAGCGATCGCTGATTGGCTACGAGCCCCTCGCCTGCTCGTATTTGAAATTTGATATTTCGTATTTGATGTTTCGTATTTGAAAGAATACGTAAGGTAGTCTTGGGACAACTATTGCTTGGGATCCCGTGTTTTTATTGTAGGGGAGGTGTGTAGAAACATATTATGTACAAGATAACAAAGACAAGCCACGCAAAGTCACTACGCGAAATACAGGTCATACTGTTGTTTGCATTTTGGTCGGTTACATTAACAATACGCCTAAGCTGCTATGTGCAACGAAGCACTCAATAAATTCAAAGTTGTTCTGAATCAGCCTTGTTGATTCTGGCATTTGTCCGCAGGTGTTCGCACTGTCCAATCACTGATTTATATGTTTCGTATTTGAAATATCGATCTTTGATTGGTTATCGCTCACTCGTCGATGGTGTTCGAAGCCTACAGGGTTGGTTTAGTCACTTTAAATTAAAGGCCCCCACTGCAAATCAGTTTAGTTACTGAGTGGGTAGACTCTAAATGTGAATTTATTTTATATATTTATTTATCCATCGCTGTGGCGTGGGGTGGGGTGAACAATGAACAAATAAAGGACGTATATATCATCAGATGTACTAATGACGCGACTGCGAGACTGCGGGCCGACAGCCAATAACGTACTCGAACTCGACGTAGGCTGCAGTCAAGGAGCTAATTGCCGCTTGGCGGGAAATTAACGTCGGAAACGATTATTCTGCCTCGCCTGTCGTGCAACATGGCGATCCCCGAAGGAAAATGGATAAGAAAAGTGATAAACTGAAAAAGAAGTAATAACACGTTTAATTGTAGCAGATGATAATAATAATTGTATCATACATTCGAAGAAAAGTCGCGTTTCCCAACAATGAGCCAGGTAAGGACATAAGGACGGCAAGATTCCGCGGTGCCCATCCCACATTATCAGCAGTATTATATACGTTAGCAGCTATGTCCGGTCTTATGACTTCCAGCTAAATAGTTTAGGTGTCAGCTGACTTGATTTCACAGCTTCTACGTGGTGGTTGCCATGGTGAAAACAAGTAAGTGGAGACATGAATATTAGAGTTGGAAGTCATAAGACCGGGCATAAGATATTTGTATCTTATATTGTTATGATATACGAAAATGTGTGTACTACACAGGCCTATATTAGCCAACAGGCGCACTAGGCGCTTGCGGGGGGCCACGGTATAATGCACAAATTAAAAAAATATATGTGAATAAATGAAAAGCAGATGACAAGATTGATCATTTTTTTAAAAATAGCATTAGAACTGACACTGCACTCATTTACTGTTTGTGTGTTTACCCAACGACTGCAAAACATATTTGCTTAGAAGAAGGCATGCTGAAAAAGTTGCTTTGTGAGCATTGATTAGGGCGTACAAGGCCCGTCATCAGAGTCACAGGTTTTCTAATACCGTTTTGTACACCATAAGGTTGTGAGACTTAGTGCCTATGTTGTCATCACTAGTTAAAACTGCCCTGGTCCAGTGGTCCTAAATCTAATTTGGTTTCCATAATCACGCCGAAAAGGAAACTAGCAAACGCACATAAAACGACTGACTGATATACTGTGAACACCTAAATTCACCAAACCAATTCTCTCCCTCTCTCTCTCCCCCTCCCCCCCCCCCCCCCCACACCACAATTACGAAGGTCAAAGCTTCCACGCCCATTTGTACATTAAAACAGTGAGGAAACTGATGTATTCCTAATTTCCTATACACTTCGCCCAACACCTTTATAAAAAGTGGAATCGAACACATTGTTGCATTTCAGGCAGTGGTCGCTATTTCACTAATAAACCCAATATTTGTTGAACAGTGAAATGTAGAAACATACCAGACCAGCTAAAGGTAATTACTGGCCAATTTTCCGAATGACGAATGAGCTTTTGGATATGGAAAGCTCATTAAATGTGCACACACACGCACACAAGAATCCAATTTGCAAGTATTAATAATAAAACCGAGGGTAAATATGGTGGCCGGCGTCGACTGGACGCTTGCCTGTCTGATGAACCGCGGCTACTTATTATATTGTACCATTGACTTACGTCGTGTTCATCTGGCTGAAACCTGTGCTCTGCAATCTGCATGCGACTTCTTAGCAATATCAACACCGATCTTCGAGACGTTTTAAACTTTAAAACTATAATATGGAATGAGGTATTTCAAGATTGTAAGCAGGTTTTATGTAGGCCTACACAAAACTATTTGTTCCGAATTGGCACATTTCGGAATCAAGAGAAACCAAAATTTGGGTCCAAGTACATTTTAACATAAACACAATAACTATGCAGTCTCAATTAGCTTCGTATTTTTTACAACATTTAAAATTTGTTTCTGAAATATTACGAAGTGATTTTGATTTTAGCCGTTTTGAATGTTTGTAATTTCAAAGTTCTCTATAAGGGCTGGTCCACACAGATTTTTAAGACATACGATTTAAGTTTTAACGCGTAGTCGTAAAGTTGGATCATAGAAAACACGTACTGGCGTTCACACAAAGTTTTAGTTTTAAGACGTTGTTTTTAAAACAACAATGAAAACCTTATGCATTATGTCTTAAAAAAATCTGTGTGGACCAGCCTTTAGTAAGAAACAATGTGTTTGCTCCAATGTGTTTACTCCAACGTGTGAGGGTTTCCGCGAAGGTCTCGGGTAGAACAGCGCAGATATATCGTCGTCTGCGATCAATGCTAAAACTAGACAACAAATAGTTGTTTAGTGGTGAACTAATCCTTCGTAACATTTCTACACTTTCCTAACACGCCCAGACATAATACTCGAACAGTACTCGCGTCAAGATAGAGTATTTCCACTTTGCCTTCATTCGTTTTCATTGTAACAAGCGATGGCGAACAACGCGAGGTAGTTGGCAGCCCGTCGGAGTTAGTCCGCCCCAGCCCGGGACAGGGAACGGATGGTGACCGGACCCGCAGACATACATAAATCAAGGCTCGGACACAAATAATAACTATTTAATCAGCACTAAATACTATTAAATAGCCTACTTTATATTCTGGTCCGGATCCACTTTATAAATCAATACGCTAAATACGTGCACGAGCAACTACACAGCAGACATATCGGACAAGGTAGTATAAATTAAATAATGTCAGTCCAACCCTTAATCTATGATGTCCGCGACTGTACTTTCGACAGTGATAGTGATCCGCGACATGTGTTTGTTTACGTCACCATGAAATGCATCTGTAATACAACGTGATCGGTTTAATCAGCGGTCTCCGCGCGGCTGTATTATTTAGGGACAATGCTTGCCCACGAGGCGAATACGACGACGAGAGTATCGCCTACTGATCGATACAAGACAAGCGCATGCATGTGTTTTGGTAAGGGTCGTGCCGGCATGCATGCTCGAGTCGCCTAGATCTTTCCACGAATTATTATTACTTATTGTTCTTCTTGTGGTATTTATAATGAGTTTTGTTGCTCACACGAAGGTGCAAGGCGACGATAATGGAGAGTACTTCTACTTCGATTAGTTTACAGTTTCAGGAACATTCATGAGGATACTCGACTGAAACACACACTTCAGGTCCAAAGTAAAGGAGGACCGAGTTGAAATAATGCATTACGTGTGCGTGTTGACACCGATTAGTTGTAGACTACGGTGGGAGAAGGGGGATAAGAGGAAGGGAGGGGGGAGTGTTCCGTATTTATTACCGGCGGCTATCTTGTTGAGTTTTTGTTTACGCTAGAAAGAAAAACGAAACTGAACTAGACGAGATGCAGAGTTGTTTTTCTAAAAATTGAAAATGATACCTCGCCTTTCACCTGCCGCGGTCTGCTGGACATGGTTCATCTAGGTGCAATACAAGAGCTTCGCGTATATATATACTACCACACAGCAACATCTACCGCTGTCGAGTTTCGAGCTTGTTTTTTTTATTGATAGATATTTTCTCGTCAGGAGGCGAGAAGGCCGATTTAGTGCCACAACAAGGCCCTCTCCAGCCTAATACATACGTAAGACCCATGCGTAAGACCCACACATAGGTCTCTAGAGATGCAAATACAAAGCTTCTGATTGCGCGCGAGCGATCCCTGCCTGGCGGGAGAGCGAGCGACCGCACTACTAGGAAGTACGTCGGGTTGCCTTCATTTCCTCGTAAGGCGCCCCACTAACCGTCGCACTCAAGGCCGCCGGTGATTCACTCAGCCGACTCAGAACCAACTGAGGAGCAAAGGTTGTTGCGAGAAATTAGAATTTAATAATTTAACACACATCCGAAAACCGAGGCGCCAGCTTAGCCATGCAGCTATTTCCGGTTTGCGCTTCATTGACCATTTATGGCTGGCGATCAGACCATTGTCTTACTTCGTGACTCAGATTAGCGTGACTGACTGACCTGATAGCTTTCCATTGTCCCACACACTGAGCCGGCCGGTCTCCTTCGAGTTGAACACAACTGATGTGTGCATAATAAACAAGGCTACCACTGTCGGCGCTACATGTATTGGTCGGTACGTTCAACGTCAACCACTGCAGACTGAGATTCATCCATCACGCACGTGACGTAGCTCTCCGCTCAGTCAGCTGGGTTTCGGATGAATAATAAATAAAGAACAATGTGAGCGTGAAACGATAATGAACCAAGTTGTACACGGACATGCGAGGCTGTGAGACGAGGTGCCGGCGCGTAGCCCACTCCCGTCGTGAAACACAACCATTACAAAACCGATCACAACTTCAACGTCACAACGGACGTTTTCGAAACGCCGAAATGAAAGCCGCCGACGTTTCGGTCAGACTTCGTGGTCGCGCACGCTGATTGGCTACCCCGAGCGAAACAGTTTTCAATTTCATAGCCAAGCCGAACTTGTAAGTCAACAATAACTGGACCACAATTTGTTGCCAGACAAGAAAGAAGTGGACCAACGAAGCACCGGTCGAACGAATGCAATCCTCTCGAAGCGAACGAGAAAGTAAACTGCTGCATCGAACGTCACGTCCAAAAGTTTGAACTTTCTAAGCCCGGCCAGCTCCGAGTGCGGTGCTGACATACGTCACGTGAAGTCCAGCATGCATGCATGCACGTCGCTCTGCGGCTTTTGCAGCTTACACGACCACATTCAGCGACAGAGATGGCTCAGCGGTAACACGATATTCTAATTCCGTAGGTCGTCACTTCGACTCCTTCTAAGGGCAATCCCCGAACTTTCCTCAATCATAATACACACATTGACACCTCAAGATGGGCGTATCGGGTAAAGCTGGTGTACGTATGTTATTGTGTTCGTATGTTCGTTCGTTATTTATTGTTCGTATGTTATTGTCGTTGCAACGTGAATAATATTGTCTGCCTGGGCTGATACTCAAGCCCTTTGCTCGGCCCATCTGACGTACGTGCGTTACACAGTACGCACTACCAGGACTGTTACACCGTTTGTTGTGTTTGCTTTGTGCCTATATCGAGTACATGTTGAGACAATGTTGTACTGCATCGTACAACCAACGAACCAACGATCGGTTGTTTGCTCAAATTGTTGTAGGTGCTGTCGCCGCTCTTCACTAGAACATCCATCTCACTTAGATCACGAACTGACATTTCTTCAGCAATGGTTCAATCCTCATTGGTGAACGCGAGAGTTCTGCAAGATTGCAGCAATTTAAAAAAAAAAAACGACCAACCACGAAACAATTTCTAACTTGGCCTAAACAAATTTGATCCCTTTATTAGAAGAGTTCAAAGAGAACGCAATAGAGAACGAATTTCCCCGAGATGATATAAAACAGAACAATGCAAATCGGAATGGTTTTTGCAGCCGCGATCCACATTCGCTCCACTGACTTCACGACGACACAGCGCGGGGAAACGGGAGCGAATAATGTCGCCGCGCACAATTAAAATGTTTTCGCGTGCCTTCGCTCCAAAGTGATTAACATTGTGTACTCGTTCATTTGTTTATTCCAGGTGACCGCAAACTCGTCACATCCAGACACATCCCTGCATGGTCCACTTCCGGGTCCACGTAGCAGCCATTGTGAGGGCCAATTGTTTGTTTACAATAACGCACGACAAAGCGAACGCGGATGAAAAAAAAAATAATATGCTATTCGAGACAATGAGAGGGGATATTGAAGATTAAGAACAATTTAACAAACTATATACTAGTACCTAATGCGGGATTCGAACCCACGTCCTGGAACTATACACTTATCTCAGTCGCCAGACAATAGCAAAACAGTATTATTTGATCTAGATGCAAATACTTTTGAACATAATTTGCATAATCATTTTGACAATTTGCGAGGAGGGGCTATTATTAGTCCCATCTGACGAGCTGTACCAACTGTCATTGGTAGGTGGGTAGAGGAGGCGATGCTTGGAGTCCGGCGGGAGGAACAACCCACATGAAGGTCGCACAACGCAGGTACAGAGACAATACACTACGTACGCATCTCACTCTCAGAGCTGATATAACCGCAATGGCAAGCTTCGATATGTCGATACATATATATGTGCGTTTACAAAACACCGAGCAGAAAATATTTACGAGTAACTTTTGGGTAACTTTGCCAATTTGTCTGCATCTTGACATGGAAACATCAGATCGTCATAACATGAACATATTCGTGACCGGAAAAATCTTTATATACAAATATGGACATCTCACATTTTGCCGCCATTTTGTTTCAGAAAAATATTTTGCAGTAACTATGATGTAACTTAGTAACTTTATGAACGATTTTGCCACAACAAAACTATACACCTT
This sequence comes from Isoperla grammatica, assembly GCA_945910005.1. Taxonomy (NCBI): domain Eukaryota; kingdom Metazoa; phylum Arthropoda; class Insecta; order Plecoptera; family Perlodidae; genus Isoperla; species Isoperla grammatica. The sequence continues at coordinate 74,178,447 of OX246738.1, forward strand.
CAATCCACATAGAGGCTTGTGGATGGTCCAATTTTCAAGTTTTCCGTTAGACCGCTATCGACAGACAAAAAAAACAAAAAAAAACAGAACGTAGTGCCTCTAAGGTCTAATGGAGACGCTCGCTTAACTACGCATCTCACTCTCAGAGCTGATATAACAGCAATGCAAACTTCGATATACATTTGCGTTTAGAATACAAAAAGATGCTGACGGATACATTCCATCTAAGAGGGTGCATACTGCATAACATGAAAGTAGAATGTATATAATATGTGGGAATGTATATATGTGCCGTTCTTATTTTTGGAATCATGTAGGGAAGATATTTTTCAAGGTTTGCTACAAACAAACAAATCCACAATATTTTTGCATTTGTATTTGAAATCAGAGAATGTACAAATGAAATATCGGAAATATTCTGGTTTCAACCATTCTAAAACGCAATCCATCTAAATATTCTGACCTATTTGTTTGGCAAATTTACATCTGCCTATACCTATCGTGTCAGAATGTACATTTGCATACCAGTTTATTTAAAATACGAGCAAAAACATTCAAAAATCCATATAATTTAGCGCCCTATATACGTAAAATGCAGTTCTGGACCCAAGCCCAGCAACCGTTTAACTACTAAGATAACGATTTAGCCTTATACGATGTCACAATGCATAGACTTGATGCGTGCGTGCACTGTTTATTAATAATTCATCAAACGACTCAATTGCCGCATCCACACGTCGTAAATTGCAAACCACACACGTGACCGTGTGCGTGTTTAGTGAGAAACTGCACTTGTGACCGCTCTAATTAAGTGATGCAAATTAATAAAGGGATTAAGTGAACGATCGTGGTGGTGGCGACTGCGGCTGGGCTGCGGTGCACGACGGGAAATCGTGGCGCGGTATTTAAATAGAGCGCAACAACGCAACTAAAAGCGAGGAGACAAGCGCAGTGTCATACACGCTCGCCATGTTTCAATACAACACTAGTAGATCAGGAGGGCAATAACTGCAATACAACTATAAATGATGCAAGAAAATAGTCCACATCGAACACATGACGTGACAAACACTACAAATAAAAATACAAAATAACACACGAAAACAAACACTAATTTAATTATTTTAATTGCAAAAAACGTTAAGCAAATACATAAGTAGTGAATTAATACAATATGAAACGCGTACACTTTGTGAGGAAGCAAGACGTAAGAACCGGACATACCACGCAGCAAATACTTGAACAATAACACAACCATAGAAGAGAAAAAGTTAAAAGCATTACAACATTCCACAGCAAATTATAGCGAACAGATGTACATAAATAAATTCGGGAAATGGATTCGAAAATTAAATTTTGTAAACCTTTGCCCATCCAATAATAAAAACAATTCTCGTAATACCATTCCACGATTGCCCCCACAATTGGAGTTTATCGACGCTATACAGTAAACCCAAGTCCGAGGTTTGATATATCAGGTGGAACTTGACGAGTTGGGTCCACTACGCCAAACGTTTACATAAACTGTGCCAAACCTACTTGACACTTTTCACTGTGGGTATTTCTTCCGCGCTCATACACGCTATTGTATCGGCGGGCAGAGATGCAAGCATCACGCAATTAGCCACTGTACTACCGGCCCAACATCAGATCGCCCCTCATCCATGCCGCCCTTAAGTTTTGCAACAAAATATACTGAACATTGTCTATCTGTCTACCGGTATCTTAGCCTGTTCGTGCACTACCTATACATATGAACAGACAATGACAGTTATTAGCGCAGCAAGTGAGAATAAGTCACATACAACAACCCCAATGACCGAAAAATACTCTTTCGTGCAGCGAGATCTATCGGGACGATACACATAGCTTTCACGCCCACGTTTCAAAACCTGAACCGCTTTCAATTACATAGGTATCGGTTTAAAGAGAGCACAAGAAAACACCCACTTTTCAGAGACAGGCTATTTGCTTCACAACGCGTACAAGCTCAATTATATCTCCTGCCTGATCGAAAGCGGGCAAGAACTTGTACAAGGAAACGGCAACAGTGTTCGGGATATAATTGTCTATAAAGGCGACCATTCCTAACGGGCGAGTTGTGCAGGTCAGTGTTGCCAAGTGTCGAGAAACAAAGAAATTATACATTGATTTACAAAGGAAATAATGATCTAAAACATCGAACACGTTTGATAATTATGGCACTTCTGGTATCACAGGGTCACCGAATGTGTAGTTGTTATTGTTGTTTTTATGTGAATCCCGCTGCAGACGTAAGCTAAACATAGCTGAATGTGTGCGATTGTTTTGGCGGAACTGATCTACAAATAGCTTCATTGGTCTGAAGCCGAGTCCACAATATTTGAGACGAGGCATGGTCTCGGACATGGCTCTCGCAACGTAATCTGGACGAACGCTGCGATGCTCAAGAAAAGCAACCGTGAGATTGCGGTTGAGGTTGAGGAGGTTGATTGGTAACATTTCCTGAACTCTAAGCGGATTGTGCCTTTTTATTGATTTGTGTGTGAATATAAGAAAGTCGAGTAAGATATTTGCAACACGGTGCAACACTAAGGTTTCTTCGCTACCTGACCCAGTGTACTAGGATAGTGGGCGAGTACACGCACGCATTAATCCTCAAAAGCAAAACTACTCAAATAACCTAATATAATTGACTAAAACGGGCAACACAATATTAGTCTACCATATTGCAGACATCGGGTACAAAAAGTTATACTATGTTATACTTATTATTGTTACTATTATGGGTGTTACTGAATTGTCAATTTCTGAATTTAATAATGACGCTTTTTTAATACTTGAACCCCTTGATCTGAAAGGAGGCGGGTAGAACTTTCGCCAGTCCAGCTGTGCTTTTAATTGTTTATTATACAGAACAATTAGCAGGCCGATATCACAAGACATGTGAAGTGGAAGCTTGCGAGGTATGATAGTACTATATTGACGTGGTACTGGACAAACTCGCTCTGAAATCTAAATTACGCGGCGCACGCGATATCCGTGTACACGGACCGCTGTAATTATGACAGAACATTGGCCAGGTTACGTCCAAGGCCTGTACACAATTCCATGATAGGTTTTACGACAGCCCCAGAGGAGATAAACCTTGACAGTTAGGACTGTGTTGGCGGGAGTCGTAACTGCGACCTTCGGCTCCTGACTTCAAGCAACGCACAATCTTGCACAGTTTTCATCTTACTTACTCCTTGGCTCTTCGTGAAGAATTATCTGCACTACTTGAATCAACACGTACCTGTCCAACTCGCAATACGCACGGGTTTGTAAATAAAAAATAAATCAATACGACTGTATAAAGAAAAATAATACTATCATTCAATGGTAGTAGCGTGGCTGATAGTAACTGTGACTGCGTTTTTTTTTTTACGTACATGCCACTCCAATCACACCATCATCATGGTCGACTCTTGTTACTGCGAAACGACGTAACATGAAAATAAAAAGAGTATTTGGCAAACAATTGGTTCGAAGTAAATATATTTCTAAATACATTCATGTATACACTTTCGCAATAATCAAGCGTAACGTTTCCAGTTACGTTCTTAATCAGCCGTTGAAAACGTTAGTGCTTTAGCTACCAAGCGTGATAATGATGATTTCTCCTTCATCTATAGCGAATATGAACGTTTTCGCGCTAACCGGTAACTAACAACCGAGTGCAGGTAAACGTGAAGTTCATTATTGAATGCGTTCTGTTTGCCACAGTCCCGTCAATATCTTTGGATGCGTCTAGTGGATGGCTTGCATGTAACAAGATGGTCCGAGGCCTCGCCTCTGTTGTACCACTGTAGATGTATACGCCAAACAACTTACAGCGATTAGACTCTGCATTACATAAGCGTAACATACCCGCCGTAGTGCTATTTTCCATAAGAAGAACAAACTCCATAGCAACCATAAACTAATCACATACTTAACTCGACTCTGCATTCCGCCCATAGTGTACATAGATACATGTCTCAAGTGTCACCGCAATGCGCTGCATATCCACCCGAGACCTCCCCCACACTTTTATAAGTTCTAACTCAAGCAACAAACCCATTTTGACATATCCATCAACGGACAATAGGGCCTAACTAAATTCGGGAGGTCTAGCCTTATTTCAATTATTATTTAACTAATGAAAGTCTTCGTAGGTTACGACAAGAACATGCACATAATAAGGAAGTTGCAGCGGCAAAACGCTATAATAGCAAATACCAAGTACCACCAACAATACGCATAAGCTTTTCTCGTTACACAAAGAACATGAATTGATCTGAATGACTATTTTCTTACTCTAAAAGTATAGCTCGCACGCACCTAAAGACATGTACCATATCAAATTAGTAAATTAGTAATAATAGTAGTAAAATAATAATATATGGTGTAGTGTTGCTGGTGCCTTCTCGCGGTAATGAAGGCAGTGTTTGCCACCTCATTTGGCCGCACTGACAGTCGCGTTATATTCTCGCAGTGTCACGTTTGTCGACGAGGTTAATCAATTAGGGTTGGTTTAATTGAATGCACAGCGAGCGAAGCTAGCGATGCTTGTGAATCGTGTGAGCAACACCAGGCATGTACACGATATTATCACGAGTCTAAATGCATGGGATTTATGATTTGGTGACGACTAAATTATAAAACCAATAACGAATTGGCGAAAAGGTCACTCACACCTCATCGCCTTGCGTAGAACACAGCGCATTTATAGCTTACGTATTCGCAACTTTATAAAACACTACCCAATAAGCAATGTAAGATAATATCAAAGATTATTCGGTGATTGTAGCGACCCCAGTTGGTCTGATTTCTCAAAATATGCTTGAAACTTGACTGAATGAAAGATACCTGCACTAAATAAAACAGCCTAACTGTTTTCAATTTTTGGGCGGCATATGCTTCCAGTGACTCATTTTATTAAATTGATGTGCTTCTAAATGCTATATATAAGTTTAAAATTGTTAAATGGATTTTTGTATGTTCCTCAACAACATTCCTTTGTAAATCACCTAAACATTCCGGAAACAGTAATTTCTGCTTACTTTTGTTACGAGAATTGTTTAGTCTATGGATACAAAGCTTTAACCTTAGTAGGCCTGTGTTTTGTGCCAAAGGACCAAAGAAAATCCTACAGCAAAAGTAATAGCAGATAAATATTTGTCGATTACTAAGATAATGATGAATGAAATGAATAACGTTGTTCTGAAATGTATATACAAAAAAAATCATCATTTAAAAAAAAATCTTTTGACGGAATGTCAAGCTCAATAATGTAGACAAAAATATGTTAGGGCTGTTTTTAATTAGTCGTATTCTTTAATTAAGAGTTTCATAAATATTTGATGAATCAGACCAAGTCCGGAGTCGATACATATTTAATGAATTTATATATACATTACTATTTCAAAAGAGTACATAGTTGATCACGAATAATATTCGTGATCAACTATGACAAAACAAAATTATAGCAAGAGTACCCTGTGTGTGTGTGTGTGTGTGTGTGTGGTAATGTAATCATTAGCACAAAACAATCTGCAGCAGTGAAAAGGACAAATCTGTAGCCTGGCCTGCTACCAAGGGGTATTAGCGAGGGGCACTGCTAGTCCACAATGCAGATAACTCCTACGCCGGCCAGGTTACATTAAAACAACCATTTCTTTACATTTTCAATTACATTTTGTACAAAATGTTTTAAATTGCTCCCGCTGCACCCGAAGTTCGCACTCCGTACATAACACACAGAAACTCACGTGTATAGAATGCTTGGTTTACCTCAAGGTAGATCGAGCCACATCGCATTCTGTAAATACTTTCGAGAGCGAGTTTTTTCCTGCCTTACAAGAGATTTGCATTTTTCATTTCCTTCCCAACGGGTTTGCATGACGTGTTTCCTCCCCAAAGCATGGCACACAATGAAAGTAAGTGAAAGAAGAGAACCAGATCAAATCCCTTTCATCTCGCTGAATGCGCGAGGCCAATCATAAATTCACGCAAGATTTATCCAGAGGCCGTTTCCATATCCCCAAAACCGCACGTGTATAGTTGACTCAAACGATGTGACTGGCCTGGCCTGGGGTGGCGCATGGGCCTAGAATCGATAGCCCCAAACTACGTCATGAGCGTCTCGACTCCGCAATTAGACGCCGGCCTCGTCGCAAACAGCAACAGATGCAGGCTAATTATTCCACAGTCAGACTGGAAGACACTTCTTTAAAACATTTCAGGAATAACGATTCTCAATAGCGGGCAGCTCTCCGCTGCGCATCACTTAAAATAATGAACAATCGAAATAACCATATTTTTCCGTATTCAATATAAATATTACACTCAAGTAAGTTCCTTCCCTGTTGCGTGATTCTTTCAGTCTTAATTAAATTCGGGCCGGGTCACCGTATAAATCAGCATTGATTCCTCTGATCCCTTGTTTCACCCAACAGCTGTGTCACCGCGCACAACAAAACAAAAACAACTCTCAGGCCAACGTGGTGTCTTCGTTCCGCCACAGCACTCGAGGGAGATTGTCGTAGGGCATGCCGGGACTTGGCAGGGACCTAGGGCGTATTCAAACTACTTACTTGTTTGACAAGAAAAGTGTACAGGGGGGCTTATAACGGGGCTGCCTCCGTCAATCCAATACTTGAGTACAAAATACAGCAACATTTCACTCCATTAGGAGTTACAATTGCTCGTGTTTCTTAACTATACAAAATAAAATACGTTGCATCCTAAACTTAGTCGTTATCACACTGAAGCCCATATGTATAGTAGCTATTTACAATAAGTCAGATAATTTGTGATTTTTTAGGCTTTGTTAGATTACATTTCAATACTCATTTGATTTAAAATGTTTACAAATAAAGTAAGTTGTATCCAAACAACATTCACCACTTAGTCGAGACTGCTTACCCCGTCAGGTCCCGGGGTAGAATTTGGTCCAGAGTGACCATCAGTCGTGAGAGGTTCATCATCGTATAACACCTCACATCACGAATCTCTGACTGGTATGGTTGAAAGCTCAAGTACTTTGTAGGCGTACGTGGAATCGAAGTGGGCATCAGGGCAGATGGTTTCATGTGAAGCAACCCTAGAATATTGCATCCCCTGCGGTGCTCAGTTTTACTCCTATATAATGACCGTTGCACTCGCTATTGTGCCCGTGACGTATCAGAACCGTCGACGTGAGTACCCTTGTACACCACTTGGCAACATGCGATTATGACGCTATCTCATCTCCCACGCAGCTTGTTCGCGATCAGATTTAAAATAAACATTACTACAGGAAGCGGTGTGTGTAAAGAGTGAAGTTGGACACGCATGCGGCCCAGTGGTCATGTATACGCGATGTAGCCTGCGCTAAGCGGCCAATGTGTGCAGGACCGAGACCGCTCGTCTCGAGCTGTTATATCATCACTACAATTCCATTGAATGATTGATTTGCCATTCAGTATATTCATTTCATTTTTGAAATAAATATATGCACATATTTATTATTACAGACTAAAATAATACACATTCCAGATTGCCCTGGATTTGAGCTGTACCATTCGTTTAAAATTGGTTATATGCAGTCAACGTTACTACGTTTAATTAGAAATCAGTGACAAGGGGGGGGGGGATTACGAAAACATGGTAATTTCGTTCCACGTGTTGATATGAATAGTATTAGTTATGAGCACCAAACATTAATTAATTACTTGATGAGAGCTCCTTTGCGAGGAAACAATCTGCAGCTCTTCCATAGTGGATCAAGCCAAGTGACATACGCAAACTTTCGATTTCGTTGAACCCTCCTGAACCCTATTCCTGGCTTCCTAGCTGCTAAAAGATCACACTGCATGAGCTCCGACTGCAAGTAGAGTAGACATGCACAGGCGGGGTGTTATTATCCTGTACCACACATGTCAAGACAAGACTTTCACCGACAAAAGTGCATCACCATTTAAGGCAGTCCGCCGTCCAATCCGGTCCCTCATACCGCGAGGCATGGAAGTGTGGGAGTTAAAATAAACCTCAAGACATGAAACATTTTCGTTGGGAATGTATCGAGAATATGTTTATACGTTGCCGAGACAAGAAGTGGTGCCTGCCCCCCCCCCCCCCCCCAACCCCCCCCCCCCCCCCCCTATACCGCGGTCAAAGACGCTAACCGAATATTGCCTTGAATCTAGATACTTCCCATATGCTGCCTGCGCCTGTACATGCTGGCAGTACCTTATGACTGTGAGTTTGTAGGACAAAACATATGTCGGCTACCTTTTATAAATTTAAAATTTGACAGCTAGATTATTATCTACGAATACCTATATAAATAAATAATTATAAAACCATATATACATAAACTATGTTGTTTTATATCAATTACTTTTTGTATTACAGAATTGATAAACCTATCGGCATATTCCATTTTCATAATTTAATCGAAATCAATAAGCATAACACAAAAGACTTTTCGTGCACATGTGTTGGGAAAAGAAAAGATTGTGTTCGTGACATTCGCGCTGTTATATATTGACGGTAGTATCAGGTAAAAACTAAAAAAAAAAAAAAAAAAAAAAACTAGAATGAATGTAGAAAAAGTATTTTGGTTACGGTTTGAGGGTTTTTCACTAATGTTATGGAAATATCATAAAAATAAATTAGTATAAACTGTACCCCCCCCCCCCCCCCCCCTCCTCTAGTTCCTTCGGGTAGTTATACGCTCGTCGTGAGCGCTTCCGTGTGTATGACGTCACGCCTTCACTGTCTGTGCATCTCTGAGCCGTATTTATGAACGACTTTGAATATCTCACCACTTGAAAGTCGCAGACAGATTCCGAAGAAAAACACAGGGAAGCCTTCACTCGAGCTATGCTAATTCTCGCTGCTCTGGTGTGGTGTGGTGTGAGCCACAGACCTGCTTCGTTACACCACTATCCCAATAACTCGCATCTTATTCCGATAGTCAGCAGGCAAGGAAGCGTTCGGCATAAATAAACCGTTTCCCGGGGGAAATGGAAAAGCGATCTACGTTACGTAATAGTTGTGCAACCTCGCTGTTGTATTAGTTCTAGCACACTAGTTCGTAACCTGTTCATGGTGATAAGTTCTAAGGACTGACCTTGCTTTAATCCAAGACATGATGGGAATTGAGAACTTGCTTTATTTGCAGCCGAATCTAGAAAGAAATTCAGTATTTAATTAGTTGAATGGCGAGTCAAACAATCTAGGTCTAAAATGTGTTTAGTGTTTTGTGGCGAAGATTTTATTAGGTACACAATTCAAATCCAACTTTTACATTTTAACCACCAGACTCGAACAAAATATACTAGTACATTTTCGAGCAATTATTGTATCCAAACAATAGAATCTAGTTGATAACAGTTCAAAATGCGAGCTGAATTGTGCACTAGATGTATTTCACCGTGGGGTAAGAGTAAGAGGCCCAATCTCTGACAACCGATATGAGTACTGAGTAGCATGACGTTTATTAGTCTATTCCTGTCCACAAATAAACTAACTTCTCTATGAATAACAATGGGTTGAATGCAACTGCAACGCAGAGGAGTTCCAAGGATGTTCTCTAATGCGCCACGGAAACGCAAGTATGGGAATATTATTTTGACCCACAGCTTGAACAACGACTCGACAATACTGCTACAAGATGTATGTGTACCAGTCAGCACCACTACTCGACAACATTGGAGGATAGTGTCCCAGTCTACACCAAGCGTCGACAACATTGCGGACTAGTGTGTCCCACAGTCCGCACCATGGCTCGACACACTGAGGGATGTGCCTCACAGTCTACACCATGGGTCGTATTGGGGGTTGTTGACGAGGTCCTCCAGTGTGCCGTGTCGCGCACGCCCGCAGGCGCTACACGTGGCAACACTGTTGGCGCGCACAACTTCGACGCCCGACGTCGCGGCGTGCTACGTCGGCCGACCAGGTTTATTGACGTTTGCCCGTGTCTGTCGGTTCGCCCATGGCCGCCTGTATGATTGACCTTGGAAGAGCTCGTAGATGTTGTACTACCTATCTCTACGCCCGTCTGGGCCCGGGGAAGAATAGGCCCAGAGTGACTCTGCTAGTCGTAAGAGGCGACGAAACTCCTTTCCCTTCCCTTCCCCCCCTCCCCCTCCCCCTCGACTGTCCCATTGAAGATGTCTCTTCCCACATGGCCCTGCCCTCCCTTGCTGGACTCCCCGGGTTATGACGACTCCGGCGATATAGATGGACCTGATCGGAAGACGTCATATGACCTAAGCTGTCGAGTACGTCGTCAAACACCACCAATCATCATCATCATCATCATCAACATCATCATCGATCGCTCATTTCGTCGCAATCTCCCCCTCCCCTACCTTAGTAGGTACGCCAGTACATCTTGATCACTCATTTAATCGCAATGCCCCCGGAACTCAATACGCCAGTACATCTTGATCACTCATTTCATCGCAATGCCCCCGGAACTCAATACGCCAGTACATCTTGATCACTCATTTAATCGCAATACCTCCGGAACTCAATACGCCCGTACATCTTCATCACTCATTTCATCGCAATGTCCCCGGAACTCAATACGCCCGTACATCTTCATCACTCATTTCATCGCAATGTCCCCCTGTACTCCAGTACCTACATCTTGAATCTTGATCAACCAAACGTCACGGAGGTAGTTAGTTTGCATGCCCTGACAGTAGCGTGGATAACTCGTGCAAAGAGAGTGTGGTGATTGGTGATGATATTTCAGACAGTCTCACAATTACTAATAAACAACGCGGGCGCGAGACTTCGCTTGTCAATAATAAACATTATTGGGCTTATGAATCCGATACCATTACCTTTGGAAAGACATCATCATGTTCAGTTACCAGCATGAAGTAGTAGTTCCTACAAGTTCTTGGATACCAAATGGTAGCAATGTGTGCGTTATATATAAAAGAGGCAATTTAAAAACAATAGTACCGGTACGTCGTTTATAAAGCTATCGTACGGACGGACGTTTGTCACATGGGCACAAGTTGAAACTACAGACGCATGAATCAAACACAATTACCAGTCGATCACTCCTGAGGCCCCAAAGTCTTCCAACAAAACGTTAACGTGCAAACGTAGCGGTCGGTAACACGCGGTTTCAGACCACGTGACCACCAACAATGTATATATTACATAACATTTCAATTTGATTTTGGTTTCAGGAATCCCAAATGCCCGGGTTATGGCTTTTTCCAATTGACTGCACTCAGTGAGATCCAGTGCAGCCATTGGAAAACGGCATAACTGTACAGCGAAACAAAACGTTGGGTGGAGACGCGGATGATGTCGCCAACAAGCGTGGCAGAGTTGTTGCCTTGCTTGTGTCCACGAGTTGTTGCCTTGCTTGTGTCCACGCCTCGTGATGAGACCACGCAGCGATATTGCAAGTGAACAGTACACACGAGTCTAGACCAATCGGCCATGTTGTGCGTACTACCACCTAAACTGCAACTATACAATGTCCTAGAAATGGTTTAATATAATATGAATGTAAAGCTCGGCGACAATCATGATTAACAACTCTTACAGGGTAGGCATAGGTATCTTTAAAACGCTCGATTTTGGTCACATCAGCGTTATCGGTAAGAGTCTGGACATTAATATACACAACATCTCAATCCTATAACAAAAATATAGAATTAATTAACATTATCTTGTGGAAAATCTGTAGACAGTGCGTTGGAGAGTAATATCAAGTTACCGGGGTATAGAAAACTGGTACATGGTGGCAGAGTAGCTCTGTATGTCCGTAAGAGTCGACTAAGAACCCGACGTCGTATGACCAAACTGTCGAGTACGCCGTAAAATAGCAAACAAAAATAATAAAACGAAAATTTTCAACGGGAACTAGGTCGAAAAGACGTAAACAATTCATTCTGATAACCCAAGTGCTTCGCGAAAGAAATCACAGTATCACTCACGCCTCGGTGGAATAAATAAACGCAGTATCCGGTCGTCGAACGAGATTGGATGGTTTGCAGCACCACACACACTTGCCTCGGATATTGACGTGAGGTGATTCACTCGCTAATTCGATTTAGCGACCATGCTGATCTTTTCCGTCTATCGATTGAGAATAGGCATATTATAAAGGTCATGCATGCATGCATGCAAGCAAGCAGGCAGGAGGCAGGCAGGCCCACGTCTATTTTCGATCGAATCTCGCCCTCTAAATATAACCACTCGCAACGTGATCGAGAACCCAAGTGTTGATATTTATAGACGTGAATGAGGGTAATGGCAACTCTTGCCACGTTGTCATTACTACTCGGGCATAAATTAGCAGACGTAGAAATTAACCCTGAACCTGCGTAACACATGTAGCGAACTTTGGAAGCCGCTCGAGCGAGAAAACAAGCGCTACTTTCAGTCGAGATAGCGCCTATCGCCATGTATTTTATCAATGGCCGGCTTTTACAGAAGCAGAGCTGAATAATTTGTCTGCGCTGATGAGGTTTTTACAAACGTAAGAGTAAATTCTATCGAGGCTCACAAAAACAGCCACAACAACGCAACGGTTGTGTTGTCTCGGATGGGTAAGTCGAGTACCCAAGCTAAATTACCGGAGCTCCGGCCGGCTCTCTGTAAATAGCTGGACGTCACGGCGAGCTCGGTCTACGTCCTAGTGCATGATACAATGATATTACTGAGACCATGGTCCTATAGTGCAGCTGCGGCCCTCAGTTGTTCAGTGTTCTGCACTATTCGCGACGAGGACTGGATTATACAAATAAGGGCATTAGCTAAACCAGCTTCATGGATAGTATATGCGGATATAGCAATTGTAAATTGTAATCAAAGTTTGCCGGCCCCGACTGTGAATCGAACTCGGATCCGCCGGCTGTGGAATAAACCTCGATTGAATTTGTATCATCAATTTTTTGTACTGTTTATACATGATCGATCGAATACTACAGACTGCATACCAAAAATCGTTTCGTACGAAAAAAAATACCCACGCCTACCGCGGGACTCGAACCCTTGTCGTGCTGCATGGCGAGATTCACCTGCATTCGGGCGCTCTTCCGGCGTCGAGCATGGGCCAGACCAGGTACAAAACGGCGCGCAAGGCCACATGTGATCGCCAACAGAGAGTAAATAATAAAGCGGACGCCATTCAACATGCGCATTAAAACGCGCGACGCGTGAAAACGGACACATTGCATAAACAAAGTGTGCATGTTATCAAATAGCGACACAATAGCGGTGGCCCGCGCGGGAACGCGTGCCATCGAGATAACTCGCACGCCATGTTTTGTCCTCGTTGAGGGGGAATCCCTCTCATTGCGACCACAGCGCTCGACGGCCACCGTGTCAACTGATGGATATCCGATCCGATGTACCCAGCACTTATAACTCTACTATTAGTCGATATATTATGTAGTTTGTCATCAGCAGATAGGTTTACAAGTGGTAATGGCGCAAGACATGTACACTCGGCAACATAAGTAAATCAAGGATCGGGCTGAACATGTTTTTGCTCTGACTGTCCTCATGCACTCACCCTTTTCTTGTTTGGCTAAATCCAATTTACGAATCCAGTAACCATATCATCAAAAAATGAGTGCAAACGAGTAGTTCGAGAAACGTGTAGGGCCTACCCCCCGTCCGCACCCTAATGACCTATAAACTCGTTGTCTCACCCACATAAGGTCGAAAGCAGATGTCTTACTTACTTACTTAGCTCCCCCCAAAAAATATATTCCTCGAGAAGCAACAGTTCGAGTCGCCTGCAGCCAGCCTAGCGGGTAGTGCGAGTATATCTCCAATTTAGTGTATCATACCTGCCCCACTTGCTCCATCGTCTCGACTACAAGTGTAACATCCACATCACATCACTCACTTGGTATCTTGTTGGTGGGTGGTTAGCTATATACATATACAATTATTACTTCCAACATCGTAGTTCGTAGGCTTTAAAAACATATCAAAGCCAGGCAAACAGTAGGCCTACTCTTGTGTACATCGAGAAGCCATAATGTCGGTCGCCTCCTTATCACTGTAGACACACCGTAGCCCAGTAATATCAATGGGATTACACTTTACAGTTACCCGATCAGGAACTGTCTCCCACAATCGGAGTGGGCACCTTTTCTTTTAGGGGCAGGGGAGGGAGGGGGGGGGGGGGGGGGGCCTTTGTGAATTTTCGTTTCACCTAAATCATAGCAATATAAAATAAATTTAAACCTTTTCTTATTGTATGTATGTACTAACAAAGAAATTGGATCGAACGTTATACATCCAAGTTGATGGCAATTTCGAAGTAGCATAGCACGAATAATGTTTTGAATCCGACTCTATAGTTCAGGATTTAGATTACTTCGAAGCGTTCCGGAAGCTTTAATAAACAATTTGCAGCTGAATGTCTGGCATTTACTCCACAGCCGCCGCATGCGGGTCTTACTTGAATCAGACTCTAGCTCGGCGTATAGGCCTATACATTGGTTGAAGCATTCCGGAAGCTTTCCGCCAGCCCGAGGTTGAAATTAATAAACAATTTGCAGCTGAATGTCTGGCATTTACTCGTATGGATCTAACCTAATTCCTGGCGGCCAGAGAATTTTAATAGTTTGCATCTCGTCGCTTTGTTTCCGAGTCAGACGGCAACAAGTTCCTTCCACCCCGGCGGACGACAGCTCGGGCCGAGACGAGACCGGTGCGACGGTCGGCCTGGACGCTCGCCTGGACATGGGGGCATTGTTCAATATGACGTAACTACATACATATGGTAAGGTTATAGTTTGGCTAAGACAAGCCGCTGGCCATCAAACACAAATTTCGAAATTTCAGTCGAGTCCGGAGCCGTCAAAATGTATGCAGGTAGGCCTAGGCTGGCCGGGCTAGGAAAAGGCCCTAATCCGAGGGCATGCATTGGTAATACTGGACCCACTGAAACATTTCAAAGGGATACTGTGAAGAGACGATTGAGAGTGCGAGATGTATTTAATTAAAGAGCGTCTCTAAATGAGCATTATTCATTATTCTATACGGCCCGCAAATAAATAGTGAATATGTTGACGAGAACACACGAGGAAGTCATGGTCATTGTCTTGAGAACTTAACCATATGCAATCAAGTTTTATTAAGAAGATGGATGGTAATATGTTTAGTCAGCATTTCAATAAGAGAGATTCTTTAATTTCTTATTCGTTTTCATTTGATTGGTTTCGTGAGCAATGCAGTTTAGAACCGCAGCGCATTGCTCAGAATGCATTTGCGAGATAGAGGTCATGACTTGAGATGCTCACGGCTGTCTTGTCACTAATGCCTGCCTCATCTCCTCTACCATAACAGTAATTCCCACAGTACCGAGAATATTCTATCCCTGACACACAATAGCAATTATTTGTGTGTGCGCGCCGCTAAATTATTAAGTCCACACGAGATTTTGCCTATGTATACAAGAGTGTAAGGAATTGTATATATATGCCTACATGTGAACACGTGAACTTGACGTAGGCTGTATCCACCAAGGCCGAACGATGTGTGATTGTGAACCCTGCATCCAATCGATTGGAAAGCCGAGAAATTATAATCTAAACTCTAAAAGAATGATCCCACACTAATACAGTCCTGAACAGGAGCACAATGATATAACGTTCAACCTATAAAAACTATAAGTACAACAGCGATTCATACGAAAATTTATTTAGCCTACTATAATCATAATCCAATCCAACGGTCTACAGCCGAGGTGGTGTTCATAATAATTAGCTGAATAATGGTTACATTCGAAGAGATTCAGCAGTGAATGCATAAACGTTGCGTTTTGATTGAAGCTGTCGTATAGTATAAGAAACCCTGCAGCAGCACTGAGAGCGGTTTGAGCTATTATTGCTATATTACATTCACGAGACCAGGCGTGACATTTCAGTTCGCCTACTCGATAATTACAAGAGACTGAAGGAGACACTACCAGTCTACCGCAGATAGTCCAACGAGGCCAACCGAGACGATTTCACGCGGGTTACCATAACAACATAATAACAGGGTTCGTGCGACAACTACGTTCTTGGTGGGACCTTCCATTGATAATAATACTTTTGTCGGTGGGATGAGAAATGTTTTTTAGTTCAGTAGGTTTTTAGAAACAACGGCATAGAACGGACTGTCCCATATGGTTCGAGCGTAGGCCCGCATCATAGGGTACATAACGAAATGACGTGGGTTCGAATCCCACACGAAGCACGACTACCATACACGTTTCATATTCCCGTAGCACAATATAGGGTCTATTCATATATTGCGCATGGTTGCCATACTGGCTGCCAAACTTTAGAGTGAGTATAGACTATAGAGTACATTATTGCAATTTATCAGATGGATTAGAATTGGTTCAAGTGTTACTGTTCCCCCACATTGGTTTGTTATCACTACTGAAAAGCAACATAAATACACTCTTTTGTATCGTACAATCTTTTTGTGGGTTTATGGCACACACAATCATGTTCGTAGTACACCTTTATCAATAGTTAAACCTCTGATATGTAGTGGTACACATTATACTCGCTCTCTATCGCCCAGCTAAATGAAGACACCTTTTAGCTTTCGGCATCTTATATGATCTTTTCAAGCGAGTACTCGTATTGTATTAATTAACAGAGGAACAATGTAACACACAACCCACGTTGAGGGCAAGTTTCCTTTCCGGCCAGCAAACTATTGTAACGCCACACAAATAATAAAATGAGAAATCATGATACATCATAAGGGGTAGGCCTATATGGATACCCCAACCCCATCACACACACTATGCAAACAGGACAGCGCTCAGCGATAGCGTATAAACGAGACTCTTATTTGAGAGCTCTCGGTTTAAATCAATTTTTCTTTTTTTAAAGGCTGGTCCACACGGATTTTGAAGACATAATACATAAGGTTTTAAGACGTTGCTCTAAAAACAACAATGAAAACAACGTCTTAAAACAAAAACTTTGTGTGAACGCCAGCACGTGTTTCCTATGATCCAACTTTACGACTACACTACGCGTTAAACCTTAAATCGAATGTCTTAAAAATCTGTGTGGACAAGCCCTAAAACACTATTAATCCTAATGAAATTAGTTTTTGGTTTCTACTACAATTGGCTTCAACTGTTTTTCCATGGCAACATACTCAAACATAGTAGGCCTACCAGTATGGCCGCCAAGCACATTGTTGTGAGGTTCTTGCAAACCATCAATTGGTGAAAGCCGCCCGCTCATTGGCTCCGACACGCCCATCTGTGACGTCCCCAGTCCCAAAGTTGCTGTAGAGCGACTTTACCGAGCTTTTCCTCATACATTCCGGGTTGTGTCCAGACGTACACGTAAAGGCTGGTCCACACAGATTTTTTAAGCATAATTTGAATTTATTTGAATTTATTGGGTTTAAGGGCGCTTCAACCAGTTAGGTAAGATTTAAGGTTTAACGCGTAGTCGTAAAGTTGGATCATAGGAAACACGTACTGGCGTTCACACAAAGTTTTAGTTTTAAGACATTGTTTTCATTGTTGTTCTTAAAACAACGTCTCAAAACCTTAAATCTTATGCTTAAAAAATCTGTGTGGACCAGCCTTAACACCTAAGCCTATTCCATTCTGTGTCACCCCGCTCGTTTGTAAACCTATGCACCTACCTAGTGTTGTTATCTGCACGATCGTAAATAATGGGCTCATCATCTTGGAATCATACTTTACGCAATAAACAGTGACGTAATGATATCTCATCATCAAGTGTAGGCCTACGTTATTAAGTTTTGGTTACAACTTACAAGTTGATTTATGGGTTCTATTAGCGATGTGTTATTATCATGTAATTTCTTTTCAATAAAACAAGTAGGCTAATGGATATTTACAACTTCGCTGTCAAAATCTGGTAATGAACGACTATACAATACAATTACTTCAGTACACCAATTTACAAACACAAACCGAGATTTATTTGTACTAAAAATCTAAAAATTGAGATATATATTTGAAGTAAAAAAAATAAAGAGTTAACTAGATGACAAAATATATTCGCTTGTAGCACACACACACGCACATTGCACATAAATACATTTATATTATTCATCAGTTAGAACTGGATGTAGTATCTAAGAGTCGAATTCTACTGATGCGTGCGACATGAAGGAGGTACACACACAACACACATATTCGTGGGGTTAGTCAATCAACCTAGTGAAGCTTGCAAGGTGAGATGTAAGACCTGCGCTCGAGACCCGGTTGTGGATGTATTCTAGCACACAACCACAACGTCTCGTCGTAAAGCAATATGGCGCACAGTATTGGAGGCGTAACCGACGGGCACTGATGCAAGACCGGCTTTACGTGTGAGAAATGACAGATTTGCCCAGCTCGAACAATCCTGCGCTCGAGACCCGGTTGTGGATGTATTCTAGAATCTAGCACATAACCACAACGTCTCGTCGTAAAGCAATATGGCGCACAGTATTGGAAGCGTAACCGACGGGCACTGATGCAAGACCGGCTTTTACGTGTGAGAAATGACAGATTTACCCAGCTCGAACAATCCAACTATCGGAAAACGTCAACTAGAGCAACATGGAGAAATGTAGTTGAAACGGTTTTAAACGCGGATGAATACATGAGCGCAGACAAAAGTTTCAGTTAGGCCCTACGTATCGTGTCTTTGTTTCTCGTGCAGGGTTTACGATGCTCACGTTTTACTACTCGTGACGTGTTTTTTACGCACTACACATATATCACAATGGGCGGATAAATACATAAGCGGATAAATACATAAGCGTATAAAATAGTCAGATGATTCTATTTCGTAGGGTCTGGGTAGGTACCGCGTACTTGTGTTAGACTAGAACTTTTCTTGCAGGGTTGGTACGACACTCATGTTTTACAACTCGTGACGTGTTTTTCACGCACTACACGTATGTGCGAATGAATGAGCGGATGAGATTCAATTTCGTAGCGCGTATTAGAGTTTTCCTGGGGAGTTATCACATTATACCACAGACGTAACGCCGTCTGTGGTATAATGTGTTGTTCACGCAGGGGCTGCTGGTTTGCTAGTGCTCACATATTATAATGGCCGGATAGATCCACGAGCGTAAATAACCCGTGTTCGTATCCCTGGGAGACCAGTGGGATGCGCCCGGTATAATTTACAAGCCTGCCCGCGGACCCGGGAGACTCGCGCTTTGGTTATCATGCAAGGCCAGATTTTTTACTTATTTACGCAAACAAGCGGCGCAACTGAAACTGTTCGCAATTTACAACAAGAACTAAGTCCAGGATGAGTGGCAACACTGCAACCGAGCCACCCACTACTACAGCAGCGTTGATAACCGGTATAGAGAAATCCAGTCGACTCATTCACAGGTACGGTTGGGTCTGAACAGGGCGTGAATCAAATTTGAAATTGGATTAAATTACGCTTTGTTCGACTTCGACCCTTGATTCGAATAAGTTGGTGTTTAACGACGTATTAAATCTTAGGCTGCTAAATAGTGATTGGAGGACAGGAAATATTGGAAGGAAGACATTCAAAGAGATGAAGGGGAGGAATAAGAAAAGGGGAAGGAAAGGGAAGGAATAAGGAAAAAGAAGGAAAAAGGAAAGGGGAGGGCCTCAATTTGTTGGCTCTTATGATTGGAAAGTCACCCTGGGCAAATTCTACCCCGGAACCAGATGCTCCAACCAAGTCTTGCTGTGCGCTGATTGACAGTGACTAAACGTACGCTAGCACTTCATGGTCCCAACACCGTGAACCTAGTTCCTCAACCTAAAACACCCATGTGCAAGGTGAAAGAGTTATAGCTAACCACTATCCACAGCCGGTCACCTACGTCGCAATCAGTGTTGCCAGGGGGGGTCGACACGATTGGTCCGTATGACGCTAATTGCGACGGCGAGGGTTCGATTGATATGTCAACAGTCCCATCCCAGGCCCTCGCACCACGTGCAACGGTTTCATAGAACACGGCAGCTTCTGCACCGCGACCTCAACATGTCTACGGGAACGCTGGCCGTGGTTACACAGGCGGCGCCGCCTCCCCCAGGACTTCCTACTTCTCTCTTGTGTAAGGTGGTCTCCGTGTGTACGTCACTACGTCACGTACGCGGTGATGGCCTATTAGAACAATGCTATGCTAATTCGTGTTCCTTGTGTGTTAGTAGTTTCAATTATCTGCCTGTGTGTTCGCAAACAATGATAGCGCTCTCTCTCTATCTCTGTCTCTGGTCTTCTAACTCACCCACACATCCACGCTAAGCACTAGAACATTTACTACAAGGTTGCCGCGGGAAAATGAAGGACTATGCTACCTAGGTACAGCCACAGGCGACTCGAGAAACCTTCAATCCACGTTGTCTGTCGGGGGGAGACACAAATATTGAAATATGTATCGATGATTCTAGTATGTTTTACCGGCAGGGTACATTTCTTATAAATTGCCACTCCAAGAAGAAATTATGATATACCGGTTATGGGCTATGATTTTTTTTATGAAACTGGTCGTATTCATGATTTTATAAAAGCTATACAGTATACATAACGACTTAGAGATAGATACATAATTTATAGCTAAAATGTCGTAATTTTATAGAATTGTAATGTTTAATTTTCAATTAATGTTATTACTATTACTAAATTATTAATTTTATTAATAGTTGTTAGTATTACATGTTATGTTAATGAACTTTTAAATCAAATGAAAGATAAGTTGGCACTTGGCAGAAAACAACACATTAAAAATAATTTCAAAACAGCAGTTATGGATGCCTTTTTTGATTACCCTTCGAGCTTTCCCTGAGCCATATAGGGCCAAAGTCTTGCATGCACGTACTCTATAGTACGGAGAGATAAAAACTGCATTTGCATGTGCGCATTGAACCAGAATATCGAACTGAAATGCCCGAAATGACGACGGAGAAAGTGAAATTAAAACTAATATCTACCCAAAGCAGTGGAACATGCACGACATATGCCTACACACATCTCGCACGAAGTCACTGTTCATTACCATTAGCCAGTAGAGTAACACACGTGATACACGTGCATGTGTACGTTCAATAATGGATTGTCGGCAGGTGTTGTAAAATTTCAAAGTAAACATACCAGATGCCTGGAGGATTTCCGGTACCCTACTCGTAAAATGTATATTATTTTTACCTAGTAAGGTAGGTATCTCCAAGTCCAAACGTGTTATGCTACTACTCAAAACATATGTTGTGAGTGTGTTATGTCCCGTGGAGCTGAGGCAGCGAGCGTTGCTTCTTTATCTCACACGTATGATTTAGTGTCTCACTATGTTAGCTCGACAACATCAACCGAATCAACTGAAACCACTTCAAAATGACGTCACACTAACTTGCCAAAAACATCGAGCGGACCTGTATAATTTCGTGGTTTGAAAATAATGTTCGCCTTGTTTTATTACCTATATCAAAAACATCCATACAAATCTACGGGTATGTGTGATTCTGTATAAGAACTTCTGATTGAATTTGATCGTTCGCACTCGAAAGCTAGGTCGTTTGACGTCGGGTTGTATACAAGGTAAAATTTGGTATAAAATAGAGCATATTTTAAACAGGTTTACGAGGGTTGGATACAAAATCAGGCAGTGTGGATGGATTAATGAAAAAGTCTAAATATAATCAGATGCTATTTTGTAATGTATGTATTAATGAAAAAGTCTAAATTAAAATCAGATGAGATTCGTTTCTATAATCTTTTTTCTAGATTTTCCGCGCCAGTCTAATGGCGTTTTTCAATGGTTGCATTAGACCGCACTACGGTCCAGTCTTACAACGTCCCAATAAATACTTATTCGTCGACTAGCTTGTTTTCTCCATCGCAACGACCAATCAAAACTCTTGAAATCCTCCAAATAGATTAATTGAATTGCTACAAATAACTTGCTTATTAGGAGATTGTAAGACCAGCCCTAGTGTGATACACAAAAATATAATAGACGCAACAATGCGCAATGAGTACAACCCTTTGGTAAACGATACTTAATCTCCATAATACCTATTCTCACGCCGAGTGTGATTTTCATCAGCGCCAGATTACAATCAATATACTTGCGACAAAGGGAAGCGATAAGACGGTACCGGTAATGAATGAAATCAATCTCGGACTCCGGATAAGAAACTCGGCATATTGTCAGGCGGGGATATTGGTATTAATCACTTTCTCGAGCTGAATTATTCAGAGGCAATCAGAACGATGGCTTCGCAGCTAAATCAGTTTGCAGGAAAGCTCCCGCTCGAATCCGATCAGCGAGAATGGTTCGTCATTTGTACAGTGTTGCTATCGATTTACGCTTTGTTTTGACTCAATTATAGAGCACGTTATGAGTTTTGTTTTTCCATCAATTACAACAAAATTAACAAATAATGTACACATTTCTTGAGGTTTTACGATTTCTTGACTTTAACAAAATGCATATTTGAAACCAATTTGTTTCCAGTATTTAGTTACGTAACACGTACACATTATTTTAAAAATTCAGAAAATTAGATGTTTGAAGACAACGATAAACGAGTAGCAGTTGAGTAACAAATTCCTTCATAGTCACTCACTAGCTAGTTACTTCGTAACTATAAATAAATTAGGCTTTCGAAAATAACAATGTTCCTAATCACCAGTTTGCAGCCGATTTCTTTGAGATACCGCGAACTGTGGCGTTTTGCGTGCTTAAGTAGCAGCGAGGTGGGCGGGGGTGTAAATTAACACACCAGAAAGGACAATATATTGTATCAGTTCGACACAATGACCTTCCTTATAAACCGGTTTACTTATCGTTTATCTCAAAGGTTACTGGAACACGCCCGAGTTGTCGCTACGACTTCAAAACTATCTCCAAATGATGTTGGTATATCAAAACGAAGCTGGACAAGGGGGGGGGGGGTACGTAGCCAACTCCTGTCGAAAGTACAACCTGCTCGATAAAAAGGAAGTCAATTAGGCAAGGCAGAAGTCATGAGCAGTTGGCTTATAGAGCCGGGCCCCGCCACAGATAACGGATTATCGACGGATTAATGGACGGATAGCCATTAGTTGGTTGGTTCATGTTCGGAAACTCGACAAGAATGTATAGATCTACAACCAGGGTCGTAAGGAAACGCGTAATGGTCATTTCATATACACATTCAAAATGGACAAGAAGAGCGCAGAGTGGAAATAGCTGCGATCGATACACTAAAAAGTGACTTGCCGGGTTGGTTGCTTCATGCTTGGACTAGGATGGCAAGAATACGCAGACTGGAATAGTAGGCCTACTACGGCCACTGGCAGCGGCCATAAGCATAGGCCAATGGTGCGCAACGCATTACCTACTACCTAGTGAGAAGAAGCGCAAGAAGAAGCGCATTTGCCTTCATGGGAAGAGGCAGTACAGTGGGGGGGGGGGGGGGGGGGGGAGAGAGGGACTAGAACAAACCACCATCACATTAGATTCCGAACTGACAATTGCAATCGTAGATTCGAGCTTACGATTGGCGGCGCATGCGCAGTAGCTCAGTTGGGCCAATCTACGATTGCAATCTTTTTATAGACCGAGCTCTAAAATAAGATTGTGAATCGTAGATCCGATCATCCGAGTCACGTGAACCAATCAGGAAAACAGGAACGAGAACGGTTAAATACGTATTGAGCACTGCCACAACATAACCTCAAGCAACAACTACTTTAATGGAAACAAAGAGCCAATAACTTGAATTATATATTTGTTTGTGATTAATGCTTGTCTTAGGGCCAGTTTCACCAAACTTAAATCCGGCGACTTTCTGTTAATCGGAGATCAAAAATGGCGCCCGGTAGAAGCCACCATGCATTTTGTATGTAATGTTTGTTCAACCCATGGTAACCAATCCGAGATTAGTAAATCGGCCGATTAAAAAGTTTGGTGAATTCGGACCTTATTATTTATTTGTTTATTTATTTCCTAGTTGCCGATTTTAGGATTGTCAGCTGGTCAGGTGTGATTGGAGATGGCGATTGCAATCGGCGACTCCAGTCTACGATTCCAATTGAAGGGTGATATGGGTTTACGGTAAATATTATAACTATTCATGAACCTAAGCGTAATTTTATTGCCATAATGTATGAGTGACGTCACGTCAGTAATCGTATCTGGCGCTTGTTTATAGTAGTGCAATAAAACCAAATACCAGTAATATCTTCTGATGAGAGAGTGGCGTAGGAATAGGGGGGGCAGCCCGGGCGAAGCCCGGGGGCCCGGGGTCTAGAGGGGCCCGGTTTTGAGACAAGCTTGAGTTAAAAAGACCTGAGTATCAGGATGGTCCGGAACCGGGCCCTGGATACTGAGTAAAAAAATACAAAACAAGTAATTGTTTAAAACAATTGTTGAAGTATAAGTAGGCCTAGTATAAAAATCATGAAAATCTGTATGCGAGTTATCTTTACCTTGCCCCTAGCCGTCGCCCTGGCGGCCAACAGTCATTCATTCATCACTACATCCTGTCAATTATAATCCGCTGTTGATAGAATGTGCCTCATTTCTCAGAAAACCTTTTGTTCACAACTCTGCACAGTCTGCAGTCACCACCCCCCAATCCCTACGACATGTCCACACTTTTAGTCAGTTTGTGATTATCTCCGGCTAATAGTCACGGTCGTCGCAAAAGCTCTGATTTTCTATTTTAATAATGTCCTCATATAAACATTTAAGCGGGATTAAAAAGCGTACGAAGAAAACCGAGGAACTAGAAAAACAACGAAAAATTCCTAAAATAACTAGCTATTTACTCAAAAGTAACACTGCGTCGTGTGATACCGGTAGTGCTAGTGACAATGTTGTCGAATCCAATGGCGAATGGTGAGTACCAAGACTCGGTGTCAATAATACTTAAATTTTATAATAATTGCCTAATAGTAAATAATATGCAGATTGTAGGCGTCAATGACAGGGGCCCGCCAGCTCGCAGTAGCCCGGGGGCCCGTGGATTTCTAGCTACGCCACTATGAGAATATCCCATTCGGCAAACAACCTGTACGGAGCGCGGGAAGTGAGAGAACTGGGTTCGATTCCCGGGGGGTCGTGTCTGGTTTTAACGTTAATAAAACTACACCACTAATTAAAAAAAGTGACTTATTAATAGTTTTCGAGACCTCTGGACTACGTTGGCAGTAAGGGAATACACAAGCTGGTGGCAGTAAGAGAATACACAGGATGTTGGTAGTAAGGGAATACACACGTTGTGGCAGTAAGGGAATACACAAGCTGGTGGCAGTAAGAGAATACACAGGATGTTGGTAGTAAGGGAATACACACGTTGTGGCAGTAAGAGAATACACAGGATGTTGGCAGTAACCAGTAACGGAATCAAAAACTATGTTGGCAATAAGGGAATTAAAAACTATGTTCGCAGTAAGAGAATTAACATGTTGGCAGTAAGGGAATTAATGTATTCCCCTATATTCCACTACTGGCAACAAATGCATCGCGTAACATTGACTTCTTTAGCAGGTATAAAAGTTATCATTTGGGGGAATAACAAGGTCATTGGCAGGGAAGCCACCAACTTATACCCTCAAACACAACACATACCAACCATAATCAATCAATCAATCAATCAATCAATCAATCAATCAATCAATCAATCAATCAATTTGCGACGCAGGGATGTTTCGGGGGGGGGGGGGGGGCCGAAACCATTCTTGAGTACGCCACTGGTAATAGGTCAATGGGAACTCAACTTCACCATTCACCATGTAGCTCGAGCAGAACCCATCAGGCAAGTATCAGAATGCCGGTGGCGGAATCGAACCAGCAACCCCGGGCACCACCCATCTCTATCGGGCCGTCAGTACAGGAATGTTTGGTACACATGTAACTAAAATGTTCCGGTAATGTCCTATCTATGACGGGCCCCAAATATTGTATAAAAATGGTCAGGGGGTGGGGGTGGGGGGGCAGATAGACATTTGACACTCGCGTTGACGGAGCTCGCGTGGCAGAGCTACATTGGCTCTTGTGTTACGGTGAAGTAGTCACAGCTCTCAGCTGCCACCATAAAAAACACCGCCGACAACACTAAACACGTGCTGCAAGGAAGGAAGCAAGACACGCACACACACACACATACGTGTAATGCGTTTGCCCGTTTCCCAGCTAGCAGGGCTGACAAAGAACACAGTCATCGGCAGCATCGCAGAGATCCAAAAAACTATGTTCTCATTTTATGCAGGAGAAAGAAAACAAAACGTTACATTCCAACTGGAATATCCAGGGCGGCCGACCTTGAAATGGAATCGTTCACCGTATTCGAGACAAAGCCAGCGCAAACTTGTGTCCGTCCACCTCGGATGGTTCGGTCGCTACTGGACACTGGTGGTCAATCACTAACTAGCCTGCTCGGACAATCGCGTCACTGTCTCCTAGCTAAATCACATCATATTATAGGGGTGTCATGTATACATAAGGTTTAGTGGTTTACAGTACCTACTCGAGTTCGGTTTGAACTTCTCAGTGCAATTCTGGTGGCAAAAAATTAACTATTATGAGGAGTTAGGCTGTCAATTGTCCATTGGCGTTGTTTTATTGTTAAATCATCAATGGCACATATAAGGAGCTTGCTTAGCGCTATGTATAAGCTATTTGGTAGCTGGAGTTACAGTACACTCTCAGACACAAGCATACGCTAAACGATCCTGGTGGTGTATTCTGTGTCCAGTAGATACCAGAACAAAGATTTTCGGGTTGAATGCACTATTTGAGTCCCGGATTACAACAAATAGCCAGTCATAATTTACACAACCAAAACTGATACGTGATGTTGAAACCATTTCAAGAGTGCTGTGGCTGTGTTGGTATTTACATTTTTGCCGCGCTAACGCTGCCAACATGACGCCCACAAAACGCTATCCGAATTCCGAACACCGTGACCTATGTTAAATCATCCAAAACAACCAGAATAATTAAACCATACCGTATATAACACACGAGCATTATGATGAAATTATTGTAGTGACAATGGTAGTGGGTGGGCCTTCCTTCTTCCGCCCCTGGCTGTTCCAGCAGAATCCTCGTCATACATAAACCTTTCGCGGAATGAGATGTTTTTATACCTGAACCAAATGAACCAACCACCAACGAACGCTAGGAAATGGCCTACTACGAATTCAGGAGATTTTCCATTTGGTCTATTCAGACGACGTCACCAATGGGAATATCTTATTTTCTCACACAATCATTAAATCTAACAATGGAGCAGAACACTTGTTATGTATTTTTTTGTATTTATTATTTATTATTTGTTCACTTTTTTACATTGGTACATACATTCATTTTTAAGTTAGATCTCTACATATCAGAATAATTTGAACAAATAATATACTGTGCCACGAAGATAGCTCCTGAGTGTGGCACACTCATTTGTAAGCAATTGAACAATTATGCATTCCTCAGTGACTGACACTGTATGTCGAATATGTATTGACTTGGACAGAATCGGAAGATGGATAAATTGTAAACACGAATACAGTATTGGAAACATGGTGGTTGACAGCCGTGTACACAAGTGGTGCAAACTGACCAAGTCAATGTCCAGTTACATTTTCCTGTAACTACACGGCTAGTTAAGTTGACGGATAGCACAATTATATAATCTTTGGTATAGTTGTCACCAAGACTACCTCACACATGTTTTCGTCACAGGCGACGGGTTCGTAGCCAATCAGCGATCGGTATTTGCGCGGGTGTGTCTCGGGCGGTTCGCTGGTTGGCTACGACTGCCTCGCCTGTGAGGAAAACATATGTAAGGTAATCTTGTCTAGGGACAAGTATAGCATGTTAATTCAAATAGAACACTGGAGTAGGACTGTAGGAGTTCTGCGCTTTATTACTTCTGAACGGTCAGAAGAAAGGAATGCCCCACTGCACTGCGCTATATACGATAACGTTTATACAAATAACACGAGGAAATGCTACGAACCACCCCCTAACCTGTTGCCTCAATATCCAGGTAGCCAGTGGTCATTTTCCCGTAGGTAAAAGTACGGGTTACCCTACGAACTGACCGGCAAACGAAACCGAAAGTGACGAAGACTGTCAACAACAGTCATCTTTCACCCAATCGCTCGCACATTCAACCAAGTCAAGCCGACTGGCGGGGACATTCAACCAAGTGAAGCCGACTAACGGGGACATTCAACCAAGTCAAGCCGACTAACGGGGACATTCAACCAAGTCAAGCCGACTGACGGGGACATTCAACCAAGTCAAGCCGACTGACGGGGACATTCAACAAAGTCAAGCCGACTGACGGGTACATTCAACCAAGTCAAGCCGACTGACGGGGACATTCAACCAAGTCAAGCCGACTGACGGAGACATTCAACAAAGTCAAGCCGACTGACGGGGACATTCAACCAAGTCAAGCCGACTGACGGAGACATTCAACAAAGTCAAGCCGACTGACGGAGACATTCAACAAAGTCAAGCCGACTGACGGGGACATTCAACCAAGTCAAGCCGACTGACGGGGACATTCAACAAAGTCAAGCCGACTGACGGACGGGCAGATGACGAAACCGAAAGTGCCAACATCCATCCATCGTTCGAGCAAGTATGTTGGTTCATCTTGGAAGGCGGCTGCGACGACCAAGGTACCTGACCTTGACACTGATCGCCATGCAACCAGGTAGATGCCCAGCCAGCCAGACACTGACTGACTCACTCGATATGGGCATACGGCAGCAGCAGAACTGGGGACACAAGGCCACAACGCCGGCCGGCATCAAGCCATGCTAGCTAGCCACTCTTTGTTCTACGGCGGCCACATGGCGCGGAGATCCTGCCATATGCCAGCTGATGGCACACATTGCGTCCGAGCACAGACGCACAGTGGTGGACACACGCACGGGGTGCATACACTGTTGATATCAGCTTTGTTCGGAGAGCTGTTGCTGTCCAACATGACTTTGGGTGACCATACATAATGATTTTGTATTTCTTTTTTTATTTGGATGTCTACAACCTAAACACGTACACGACAGCAATCATTGTTGTCGTGCATTATACACAAAATATTATTAAAAACTAGTTTCCAAATGTTTTCTCAAGGTTCGTTGTTGCGTACATAACCATCTATTATGACATTACGAGGTGACATTACGTGGTAACTCTATAGCCCATCCATAATCCAGTTGCATCCAACACTTTCACGGATAGCCTTTATGACATTACGAGGTGACATTACGTGGCAACTCTATAGCCCATCGATACATCCAGTTGCATCCAACACTTTCACGGATAGCCTTTATGACATTACGAGGTGACATTACGTGGCAACTCTATAGCCCATCGATACATCCAGTTGCATCCAACACTTTCACGGATAGCCTTTATGACATTACGAGGTGACATTACGTGGCAACTCTATAGCCCATCGATACATCCAGTTGCATCCAACACTTTCACGGATAGCCTTTATGACATTACGAGGTGACATTACGTGGCAACTCTATAGCCCATCGATACATCCAGTTGCATCCAACACTTTCACGGATAGCCTTTATGACATTATTATTATTTACTTTAGGAAGGGGGGCCCGGGGCAGCATGTACATTGACCCGCCCTCCGTACGGCCGGCTACATAATAATTGCAGCTGATCGATACTACGCGAAGGAAAGTAAGGCCTACGTAATAACATCGCATTACACGTAACAACACTGGATTATTCCGAAAACCTAGGCCGTGTGGCACGCTATTACGCCCCTTTGCGCTAGGCCGGGGCCGCGGGCCCATGTGGACCAGGCCAGGCCCCACTGGACACGTAACGCGGTATTGCGATATGACGCAGCGGGTTCTCATGCGAGAGCTCGCGGGTACGATTCCCGCCACCCGAAGAGGGGACAACAATTGTGTGTGGACCCTACTCAAGCGTATAGTAAGTATATGGGCTCTCTCGCGCACGCAAGATCTACGGTCCTCCATGGCATTCTCGAACCCCACATTAGCGAATGCAAAACACAATGAGGTGGAATCTTCAGATTGGCGCGTGAATGAGTGTTAAATCACGTGGAATTAATCAAAACGCTACCTCCCCCCCCCCCCCCCCCCCCCCTCCAAAGCACGAGAGGCAGGCGAGCCGGCACTGCCAGGCGCTAGAGCCAACAATAGAACGAAAGTACGAAACTATCCAAGAGGAAATCTAACTCAATTTACGACACTTTTGGAATTCCAATCCAGAGTAGGCGGACCATTCTAATATATCTGCACTGCAAGAATATCAAATATGAAAAAGCTAGCTGGTCGTGAATGCCTAATGGCAATATGCCTGCATGCAGTAACCTAATGGGGTATAAGGCGCACGCCCAACGGCGCGCTGTGAAAATAATCAGCAAACGCACGTGTCGCGTCACAAATCACAATCTTGCTAAATGGGCTACATTTAAAAAAAGAAACACTTGAAATAGAAACGCAACTCAGTTCCGGATCGCTTTGAAATAAACATCAAGTATGTGGTGCGCATAAATCGCAGCTCACGTTCGGAGCGGCAGGAAATGGGATAACGTTTTTACTGCCGCAGACTGACGTTCTTCATTTGCCATTATTTATTTGGGAATAGATTTTTTGTATACAATACAGTTAATGTTGCAAAACTCTTACTATCACTGCTATCACTAAGGTAAAAATCTATGATTATTTAGATTGACCGGAGACAAGAGCATCACATCGCAATGTTGACATTCAAGCACATTTCGTATAAATGAAGCACTAGTTACCACATAGGCCTACCAGCAATAGGCCCCTAGCATGTATGTTTTCTACTGTTTGCTAATAACCAAGGTACTCCATCGTACATATATGTATGTCAGTATCAACGACAGTCAAAAACGCGGTAATAGTGTGTGGTATCCTACTATTGCCACCCAAAGTATAGATTGATTTTATTGGCAATTCATTTCAGTAGGGTGTAGACTTGTAGGTACGCCTAAGTGCACCCTAAACATCAGTCACGAATGCAACGCAAAGGGTTCCATGCAAACGACTTTTGTACATACTTCTCTGTTCGTTCACAAAAAACAATTCACGAGCCAGCACGTGACATGTATTAGACATACTTGTTTTTTGTGTGCGAACAAGTCCCAAAATGATGTAGGAATGTACAGGGTCGCGGTTAGGGGACCGCAGTAACGACCTCATCTCGTGCCTCGTGTAATCAAAAATTATGCTTTCCGAGAATTAGCATTCCTAGTAATGAACAGAATTTGATTTCTATAGATCGATTGTTCCACAATGAGTTAGATATAGGCTCATGTTAATTTATTCAATCAATCAATCAATAAGGTACGTTTTGATGAATGGAAATAAAACCGGCAACAAAACAGTAGCAGGAACACAGATAAACTAGGCTAATTAGTAATTTACTAAATGCCCTCCAAATTGAAATTTTTCCGACGAAGTCAAACATGGATCCTTACGAGCATGCATAGTGCTGTCTAATAAAAACATTAATTAGTATTTTAATGACCAAATTGTTTAGGCCCAACCCACCCCACGTAAGAAGGAAATGTACACCAAACCTACAATACCTGCTACAATAGGCTAATCGTCGGTTTAATATTATTTCAAATGCAACTAGAAATTGCCATCGTAAACTAAACAATATGGTTAACGCTACACACCTGGCCTGTATTGGTTTGGTAAAATTGTAGTTTCCCCCTGGGAATGCCAAAACATACTGTGTATTGAAAACTATCGAGATGACTTTCGGAGCACATGAATTTGAAATATTGCTCAATAGTGTTGCCTTCGAGTGCCACACGGTAGGAAGGAATAGGCTTCACATGTGATAAGGTAAAACAGGTACAATGCATGACGGCTGACTTTCATGAATTGTTTTCACACAACCAATTTACAACCTTCTGTCAGTTGTAACATGTGCGTGCTCTCGGTTTCACAATGACAGGGTACTCAATACGGTACCTAAGCATTAGCACCACTAGAAGCACTAAAGCCATAGAAAGATTGATCAGATATGCAACGTACTCGAATATTTACAAGAATATTATCAAGTAGGCTAGCCTATAACTGGACAATTAAATCTAAGAAATTCTCGTTCAAGGAAGGTAACCCCATGTTATTCTCACGGACGCGCAGTACGAGTATAATTATAATAAAATTGGAGCTCGTGATTCAAAATAAGCAATAAATTAAAATTACGTATTTAACTTGCTGAAAAGTGTAAATAACTCTACTACCGCCAAAAGCGGCAGATCATTTTCGCAAAAAGCTGCACTCTGCTGAACAAAGGCGTACTCAGCACGCGTCCTTCGGTGCGTAAAAATTCCAATCAGTGAAGTTGGGTTCCTCAATTAGACCTATGTAGGCGTACCGGTCGACATTCACACGAAGGAATCACAACTACTTACACTAGCCTAGTGCACATTAAATCAGTAATTAAAACGAATTTCAGAAAACATACTCTGTGTTAAAATTATCCGCAAACTGTCGATAAATACGTCAGCAAAACAATGGAACATAAATGCAAAACTAACATTGTATGATAACCGAGGTTGATGCAGGCATTTATGAAGGTAAACATAACAATAATAATCTACCATGCTAGAATACTTGGTATTGTGAGTTGTGACTAAGCTTATGATAGCCACGTGACACGTTGGGCTGTTTGTTCCATCAACCGTAACTATAGGGCATCCCAGTAAGACCCAGCTGATTAGCTAATTACCAATGTAGAGGATGACTTAGATGTAAGCATGGAAAATCATTATCAATATTAGTCTTTGCGGACTGGCATTGTAAGCATATGGCGCAACAAGGCTATCTACA
This sequence comes from Isoperla grammatica, assembly GCA_945910005.1. NCBI lineage: Eukaryota > Metazoa > Arthropoda > Insecta > Plecoptera > Perlodidae > Isoperla > Isoperla grammatica. The sequence goes on from OX246738.1 coordinate 74,211,272, forward strand.
CAGGTAGGCTACCCCTACGCCCACTACCCATGCACAGATGAAGTGTAATTACTGGCATGGGCAAACCAGAATGGACGGATAGGTTATGCCTACGCCACAGTTTTTCGCATTTTGAAATACAAGTGATCTGGGCATTCCCGTATTCTGGCTAGTCCAGCCACAAAAAAATAGCGTAGGACCTAGGTTAACCAATGAATTGCGACATAATTACAGATGTTACAGATATGTAAAAAATATGATTATGAAGATGATTTCTCGACAAATGAAAAGTGCAAGACTAGGCCTAGATTAAGCTGTACCTACTATAATAGATGGAATAATGCAAAAAATATTGACTCACCTCAAGTAGGTATTGCAAATATTAGGTAGGCCTATTGTCTCGACGTAATTCAGGCTTTTGCAGTCTGAATTTCAAGACAAGATCCTGTGTCTTCAAAATGTTTATAGAAACGATTTGGAAGTTGTCAACTGATGGGTTTTAAAGTTAGGGCTAGTCCTCAACAATGACCAAAGCAGTTAATATCGAAAAACACACCACTCAGGTTTACACTGACAACACTGATCAGAAAACAATCCCGATCTCACACAGTCATGGTATTTGAATCTTGCCGCAATGCGATTTCGTTTTAGCACGTGAAAGAAAGCTGGCCTAACTTCTGGAACGAACGAGTCGTAGTGATTCTTCCTTCTAAAAGACTTTTGTTGAATCCCGCGACGGCAGCGTTCCCTTATTCGAACTGTTCTCGTCGAAAGCCGAACTGTGAATGCGCTCGACGCTCGGTCGCTCGCAGCTCCGTAGCTCACAGGCGTAGTACAGCAACCCGCCATACTCGCAGCTAGACAGCCGCAGGTCCATACCACACGAGGCGCGGTTGGGGGTGGGGGGAGGGGGGGGGGGGGGGGAGGCAAAGGAAATTTAACCATCTCCATAATATTATGGTGTATACTGTATAATATTATTATGAACTCTTCCCTATGTCCAACAAACTATTTGAAACGTTGTAAACTTGTAATTATTTAGCGGCTACAAACATTTCCAGCTTATCTCATCGACCATGTAAAATATTCACCGCCTTCTATTTTACTTCCCTAGATTCGCGATTGTTGAATTTTGTAAGCTCTTTGATACATAGTGGACGTGTTTTTCATCACCGTCTCCCAGATCATGCATCAACCCTTGACATCAACGATTACGACGTACTCGCCTGCTGCTCGACTGGTACGTCGGCTACAGACGGGAATATTTTATTTTTATTTTCGATTATTTCAATATTGTCAATTCAATGTTAGTGAGAGCTCGTTCCTCCTGTCGGGTGTCGAGAGGAGTGCGAAATGTAAATACTTTCATCACCTGTTTTTAGAACAGATGTTCAGAGGTGGTTAGAGTTACCTGAAACAAGTGCCAAATATGAGAACTTTTAAAATCAGTCAGATCCGAAGGACAAAAATATTTTACAATCGTCTTGAAAAACATTTTAACCACGGATGGGCAACACTCGCTTAACATTTTTATCACGGAAAATATGTTTTTGAGGTGGGAAAAACAAAATGAACACACTTTATTTATAATTAAAAGCTTGGCCGATGAATTTGTAATTTGGCTTTGGGTCATATTACGTACTAGAAAGCAATAATGGTAATAACTCATCAAGCTAATTAACTTTAAAATCAATTTAATATTATGTAATTCAAGACACATTTCAAGAAACCTTGAAATGTTTCAATAAGTCAACTTAATTTTGAAATTGTTGTTAATATATTTATTTACCAATTAGTAAGTGATGTAAACATTTTTTATATCTGTATATTTATGTATTGGAAATAAAATAAATAGCTTTTTAAGCGAGCGAAGCGAGCGTTTCCACGAGACTCTTATGGCACTTCGTTCTGTTTTTTTTTTTTTTTTTTTTTTTTTGTACCGTACTATACTCTAACGGCACTTCATTCTGTTTGTTTTTTTGTTTTTTGTTTTGTTTTTATGTCCATCGATAGCGGTCGAACGGAAAGTCCGATCAACTTGAAATTTGGACCATCCGCAAGCCTCGATGTGGATTGAAGGTGTATGTTTTGAGGCAAAATCGTTTGAAAAGTTAAAAGTTACACCATAGTTACTGCAAAATATTTTTCTGAAACAAAATGGTGGCAAAATGTGAGATAGCCATATTTTTGAAAGCTTTCGGTCACGAATATGTTCATTTAATGGCTATCTGATCAATATTGGCAAAGTTACACAAAAGTTACTCGAATATATTTTTCTGACAAACAGTAACAGCAAAATGTGAGGTGGCTATCTTGTAGTACATTTTTATCCGGTCACGAATATACTAATTTAGACGTGATCGGATACGTATTAGAGGCAGCAATTACATTTCTATTGCTGTCAATAACTGTTAGTAACGGTGGCGGACCGCGGCGAAAACATGACAAAGAAAATTCTTAGCAACGCACATGGCACTGCATTCAACAATATCGGGAATTATAATAGCTATGGGAATTAGACAAATTTTTGCAATGTGCATTCTTGAATTGTTGTTAATTGTTGTTTTTATTAGCTTTGAGATCTTTTCGCCAGAACGTTCGTAGATATGGACGCGCTCGCTTATCAACGCGTCAAACAGAGCGTTTTCCTAGTTTACAGACAATTTTAGATATCACCCTTTTAAATGTTGAGCCTCTTTTGAAATTGGCGTTTTTTGTACGTGTGCTCTCTTTGGTTTGTACCGGTTGGTCTTCTCCGTTTTGTATTTTGACCTTTTTTTGCAAATTTTTTGCATTTTTTTTGAATTATCAAGCGAGCGAAGCGAGCGTTTCCACTTGACTCTTATGGCACTTCGTTCTGTTTTTTGTTTTGTTTTTTGTTTTGTTTTTATGTCCGTCGATAGCGGTCGAACAGAAAGTCCGATCAACTTGAAATTTGGACCATCCACAAGCCTCGATGTGGATTGAAGGTGTATAGTTTTGAGGCAAAATCGTTCGAAAAGTTACAAAGTTACACCATAGTTACTGCAAAATATTTTTCTGAAACAAAATGACGGCAAAATGTGAGATAGCCACATTTTTTTAAAGCTTTTTCCGATCACGAATATGTTCATGTTATAGCGATCTGATAAATATTGGCAAAGTTACACAAAAGTTACTCGAAAATATATTTCTCAAACACAGTAACAGCAAAATGTGAGGTAGCTATCTTATAGTAAATTTTTATCCGGTCACGAATATACTAATGTAAACGCGATTTGATACATATTAGAGGCAGAAGTTACATTTCTATTGCTGTCAATAACTGTTAGTAACGGTGGCGGACCGCGGCGAAAACATGACAGCGAAAATTCTTAGCAACGCACATTGCACTGCATCCAACAATGTCGGGAAGTATAATAGCTATGGAAATTAGAAAAATTTTTGCAATGCGCATTCTTGAATTGTTGTTAATTGTTGTTTGTATTAGCATTGAAATCTTTTCGCCAGAAAGTTCGTAGATATTGACGCGCTCGCTTATCAACGCGTCAAACATAGCGTTTTCCTAGTTGTAATAACGTAAACAAGTTCCCCGTGTATATTGTGCAGTTGTATTCATAGGGCCGTATTTTTCAAGGCGCCGAGTACGGGGGGGGAGTGGGCTCGAGCCCACTCTCCTGCCCCCCCCCCCCCTTAGCTGTAACGCAGGGGGCGCAGCCCCCCTGAGACACTAACATGAGCTCATTCTTCAAACAGTCGTCCAGTTTTGTCTTTTTGCTAAAGGGCTCTTCGAGTCAATGCACATCCATAAATTATGTCTTTTTCGTATATCAAAAATTTTATATGAGAGCATTCTTTATCTTTATAGTGGCTGTGTCTTGGTTCGTTGACAGTCTATCTCGCTCGGCTCCCTGGGTTAGTTTTCTAACGATATTTTCGGAGAAAAACTAAAAACTAACAATATAGCAGTGCTCTTTTGAAGGAGCCTATAATTATAGGATTTCACCAGACAGAGCTGGGATGTTCAATGTCAACTTGGGTGAACGAACAATTGTAGTTCCAACCCCTTCTTTGTTAGATCACCCTATCGATGCGTGGGTTGCAAATCCGTTCGTTTAGCCAGACCACAGATATCTATAGGATTGCGTAACGTTAATAAATAATGCATCAATTTATATTACACATATATTCCTAACCAGGAAGTGTTGTAATAGACACTTACAAAATTCATTTACAATTACATAATAGGTTAAAACTACAAAACGAAGTTGGAGGAAGGTTAAAATTCGAGAATAAAATATCTTAATGACTAGATATTTTAATCTTCCCTTTCAAAATAATACCTCAGATCACTTCTAAGGCCATCTCGAGGGCAACAATATCCCCAAAAAATTATTATTATTTTAATTTATAATTTTATTTATATTTATTTGTTTATATTATTATCATTTAGAATCCAAAAAGTATAGACTTATGTAATAAAAACAACAAATTACCACATATACCAATTTTTTTTTATAAAAACAGGCTAAATTTTAAAGAACTTAGGTTTAAGGAAAGTTTGATCGCCAAGATGGCTAATTCCACGCGCACAGATGTGACGTACTTGCAACTTGCAACCTATTATACCTAATGTATGGGAGCATGGCCGCTAACAATGTCCATGATGCTACGTGAATACCAGGAATTCCATCAAGTAACATTTTTTAAATTTGTGCATTAAAATACTAGGTATTGCCAATGCATAAGTATATAGGATAAATACGAGTCCGGCACTCTCATCCCTCGCCAAGTGGAGTTTTACAGCTGAGCTCACAGTGTTGGAATGGTAATTCACTGCAGCCTCAGTTACAAGTGTGCGATTCAGCAGTTTCAACTGTTGGCCGGGTATGCAACAAACACGGACCTACGTTGCTTCCACCAACAGTGAATATCAAATTTGTCCTCTCAGCAAGGAAGAAAGGGGGTTCATGGGGGATCAGCCCCTCAATCCGTTTTACGATTCACACTGAGGCCCAGTTTTTCAATCGGTTAACGGGTCTTTAACGGGGCCGTTAGCTGACGGTCCGTAATCCCAACATACCCAATGCAACTAACAGACCGTCACTAACGGCCCCATTAATGACCGATGGAAAAACCGGCCCTAGTCACTCACCACTCAACCAACATATTTGAAACCGATTGTAATAGTATGACTATCAAAAGTCAACACCATCAACTTATATTTTACTTCTGAAATGATCTGGTCGAGACAGGGATCGTTAGGGTTTTAGAATTTCCTGTTATTTTTCGCTTGGGAAAAAGCCGTTTTTTCAATTTTTTGTACGAAAAAAGACGGAAATTTTGAGAAAAATTCATTTTCACCTAAAAAGTGTAATATTACTTACATTCCGTTTGAGAAATGTTGCTAGAGACAGAGAGCGATATATGATGTATAACCAGTATAACATTTTCCATTTCTATTTTATAGCATTTCGTAGCATATATTTTTCTAAAACGTGTAGGTTATGCCGAAGACTCCTAATATTTGTATTTAAAAATAGTCATATAGTTTAAATTTAAATCCAGTGTATTTAAATTATTATAAAAAAGTAAAAATAGGTGCACTTTTGTTATTGAAAAGAAGGTAGGCTAGAGAATAACCTTAAATTTGCACGTTGAACTGCTATTTACTCGAGTCGAGTCGTATTTCAATATGAGGAATCATTTTAGTCATTACACAGTCTACTAGTATTATTGTATTGTATTCTTGTTTTTTTGTATTGTTGTATTTGAACTCATCAATCAAAGCTTAAATTTGTTATAGGTAGAACATACTTTAGCACTTCATTCAATTTTCCCCCAAAAGCCAACTTTTCCCAGGTTTTTTCCACCATTAAATTATTAAAAAATATCCTACTCCTCGTGGTGACCGGTGCCCACAAAGAAGGCTCTCATGCATATATTTTGTCAGTTCTTTAATCATCTCATATGGCCTTCTTCAGCTTTTTTCTTACAACTTTCATGTTCTTCTTTTACATACTGGCCGGCCCTCTCTGCGATCTGAATGCCCACCAACCCACCACGCCCCCATGCGACCTGAATGCCCACCAACCCACCACGCCCCCATGCGATCTGGATGCCCACCAACCCACCACGCCCCCATGCGACCTGAATGCCCACCAACCCACCACGCCCCCATGCGATCTGGATGCCCACCAACCCACCACGCCCCCATGCGACCTGAATGCCCACCAACCCACCACACCCCCATGCGACCTGAATGCCCACCAACCCACCACGCCCCCATGCGACCTGGATGCCCACCAACCCACCACGCCCCCATGCGATCTGGATGCCCACCAACCCACCACGCCCCCATGCGACCTGTATGCCCACCAACCCACCACGCCCCCATGCGACCTGGATGCCCACCAACCCACCACGCCCCCATGCGACCTGTATGCCCACCAACCCACCACGCCCCCATGCGACCTGAATGCCCACCAACCCACCACGCCCCCATGCGACCTGGATGCCCACCAACCCACCACGCCCCCATGCGACCTGGATGCCCACCAACCCACCACGCCCCCATGCGACCTGTATGCCCACCAACCCACCACGCCCCCATGCGACCTGGATGCCCACCAACCCACCACGCCCCCATGCGACCTGTATGCCCACCAACCCACCACGCCCCCATGCGACCTGTATGCCACCAAACCCACCACGCCCCCATGCGACCTAGATGCCCACCAACCCACCACGCCCCCATGCGACCTGTATGCCCACCAACCCACCACGCCCCCAAGCGACCTGAATGCCCACCTACCCACCACGCCCCCATGCGATCTGAATGCCCACCAACCCATCACGCCCCCATGCGACCTGAATGCCCACCAACCCACCACGCCCCCATGCGACCTGAATGCCCACCAACCCACCACGCCCCCATGCGACCTGAATGCCCACCAACCCACCACGCCCCCATGCGACCTGAATGCCCACCAACCCACCACGCCCCCATGCGACCTGAATGCCCACCAACCCACCACGCCCCCATGCGACCTGAATGCCCACCAACCCACCACGCCCCCATGCGACCTGAATGCCCACCAACCCACCACGCCCCCATGCGACCTGAATGCCCACCAACCCACCACGCCCCCATGCGACCTGAATGCCCACCAACCCACCACGCCCCCATGCGACCTGAATGCCCACCAACCCACCACGCCCCCATGCGACCTGAATGCCCACCAACCCACCACGCCCCCATGCGACCTGAATGCCCACCAACCCACCACGCCCCCATGCGACCTGAATACCCACCAATCCACCACGCCCCCATGCGACCTGGATGCCCACCAACCCACCACGCCCCCATGCGACCTGTATGCCCACCAATAAACCACGCCCCCATGCGACCTGTATGCCCACCAACCCACCACGCCCCCATGCGACCTGTATGCCCACCAACCAACCACGCCCCCATGCGACCTGTATGCCCACCAACTCACCACGCCCCCATGCGACCTGAATGCCCACCAACCCACCACGCCCCCATGCGACCTGAATGCCCACCAACCCACCACGCCCCCATGCGACCTGAATGCCCACCAATCCACCACGCCCCCATGCGACCTGGATGCCCACCAACCCACCACGCCCCCATGCGACCTGTATGCCCACCAACCAACCACGCCCCCATGCGACCTGTATGCCCACCAACCCACCACGCCCCCATGCGACCTGTATGCCCACCAACCCACCACGCCCCCAAGCGACCTGAATGCCCACCAACCCACCACGCCCCCATGCGACCTGAATGCCCACCAACCCACCACGCCCCCATGCGACCTGAATGCCCACTAACCCACCACGCCCCCATGCGACCTGAATGCCCATCAACCCACCACGCCCCCATGCGACCTGAATGTCCACCAACCCACCACGCCCCCATGCGACCTGAATGCCCACCAACCCACCACGCCCCCATGCGACCTGAATGCCCACCAACCCACCACGGCCTCATGCGACCTGAATGCCCCCCAACCCATCACGCCCCCATGTGACCTGAATGCCCACCAACCCACCACGCCCCCATGCGACCTGAATGCCCACCAACCCACCACGCCCCCATGCGACCTGAATGCCCACCAATCCACCACGCCCCCATGCGACCTGAATGCCCACCAACCCACCACGCCCCCATGCGACCTGAATGCCCACCAACCCACCACGCCCCCATGCGACCTGAATGCCCACCAATCCACCACGCCCCCATGCGACCTGGATGCCCACCAACCCACCACGCCTCCATGCGACCTGAATGCCCACCAACCCACCACGCCCCCATGCGACCTGAATGCCCACCAACCCACCACGCCCCCATGCGACCTGGATGCCCACCAACCCACCACGCCCCCATGCGACCTGAATGCCCACCAACCCACCACGCCCCCATGCGACCTGAATGCCCACCAACCCACCACGCCCCCATGCGACCTGAATGCCCACCAACCCACCACGCCCCCATGCGACCTGAATGCCCACCAACCCACCACGCCCCCATGCGACCTGAATGCCCACCAACCCACCACGCCCCCATGCGAACTGGATGCCCACCAATCCACCACGCCCCCATGCGACCTGAATGCCTACCAACCCACCACGCCCCCATGCGACCTGAATGCCCACCAATCCACCACGCCCCCATGCGAACTGAATGCCCACCAACCCACCACGCCCCCATGCGACCTGAATGCCCACCAACCCACCACGCCCCCATGCGACCTGAATGCCCACCAACCCACCACGCCCCCATGCGACCTGAATGCCCACCAACCCACCACGCCCCCATGCGACCTGAATGCCCACCAATCCACCACGCCCCCATGCGACCTGGATGCCCACCAACCCACCACGCCCCCATGCGACCTGTATGCCCACCAATAAACCACGCCCCCATGCGACCTGTATGCCCACCAACCCACCACGCCCCCATGCGACCTGTATGCCCACCAACCAACCACGCCCCCATGCGACCTGTATGCCCACCAACTCACCACGCCCCCATGCGACCTGAATGCCCACCAACCCACCACGCCCCCATGCGACCTGAATGCCCACCAACCCACCACGCCCCCATGCGACCTGAATGCCCACCAATCCACCACGCCCCCATGCGACCTGGATGCCCACCAACCCACCACGCCCCCATGCGACCTGTATGCCCACCAACCAACCACGCCCCCATGCGACCTGTATGCCCACCAACCCACCACGCCCCCATGCGACCTGTATGCCCACCAACCCACCACGCCCCCAAGCGACCTGAATGCCCACCAACCCACCACGCCCCCATGCGACCTGAATGCCCACCAACCCACCACGCCCCCATGCGACCTGAATGCCCACTAACCCACCACGCCCCCATGCGACCTGAATGCCCATCAACCCACCACGCCCCCATGCGACCTGAATGTCCACCAACCCACCACGCCCCCAAGCGACCTGAATGCCCACCAACCCACCACGCCCCCATGCGACCTGAATGCCCACCAACCCACCACGGCCTCATGCGACCTGAATGCCCACCAACCCATCACGCCCCCATGTGACCTGAATGCCCACCAACCCACCACGCCCCCATGCGACCTGAATGCCCACCAACCCACCACGCCCCCATGCGACCTGAATGCCCACCAATCCACCACGCCCCCATGCGACCTGAATGCCCACCAACCCACCACGCCCCCATGCGACCTGAATGCCCACCAACCCACCACGCCCCCATGCGACCTGAATGTCCACCAACCCACCACGCCCCCATGCGACCTGAATGCCCACCAACCCACCACGCCCCCATGCGACCTGAATGCCCACCAATCCACCACGCCCCCATGCGACCTGAATGCCCACCAACCCACCACGCCCCCATGCGACCTGAATGCCCACCAACCCACCACGCCCCCATGCGACCTGAATGCCCACCAACCCACCACGCCCCCATGCGACCTGAATGCCCACCAACCCACCACGCCCCCATGCGACCTGAATGCCCACCAACCCACCACGCCCCCATGCGACCTGAATGCCCACCAACCCACCACGCCCCCATGCGACCTGAATGCCCACCAACCCACCACGCCCCCATGCGACCTGAATGTCCACCAACCCACCACGCCCCCATGCGACCTGAATGCCCACCAACCCACCACGCCCCCATGCGACCTGAATGCCCACCAACCCACCACGCCCCCATGCGACCTGAATGCCCACCAACCCACCACGCCCCCATGCGACCTGAATGCCCACCAATCCACCACGCCCCCATGCGACCTGAATGCCCACCAACCCACCACGCCCCCATGCGACCTGAATGCCCACCAACCCACCACGCCCCCATGCGACCTGAATGCCCACCAACCCACCACGCCCCCATGCGACCTGAATGCCCACCAACCCACCACGCCCCCATGCGACCTGAATGCCCACCAACCCACCACGCCCCCATGCGACCTGAATGCCCACCAACCCACCACGCCCCCATGCGACCTGAATGCCCACCAACCCACCACGCCCCCATGCGACCTGAATGCCCACCAACCCACCACGCCCCCATGCGACCTGAATGCCCACCAACCCACCACGCCCCCATGCGACCTGAATGCCCACCAACCCACCACGCCCCCATGCGAACTGGATGCCCACCAACCCACCACGCCCCCATGCGACCTGGATGCCCACCAACCCACCACGCCTCCATGCGACCTGAATGCCTACCAACCCACCACGCCCCCATGCGACCTGAATGCCCACCAATCCACCACGCCCCCATGCGAACTGAATGCCCACCAACCCACCACGCCCCCATGAGAACTGGATTCCCCTTATGAAGACCCCAGTGCTCTGATAATATACCTAGGTGTCACCTGAAGAGGGGCACATCAGGTAAAACTGGTTTGCATTCTATAATAGGGATTGCTACGAAAAATTTAATTTAATTTTTATGACGTAGTCACGTTCGTCGTTAAACAAACAAGCTGTTTGTACTTCTCTTCTACTCCTACCACCTCTCTACTACAACTACTACTACTACTTCTACTACTACTACTACTACTACTACTACTACTACTACTACTACTACTACTACTACTACTACTACTACAACTACTACTACTACTACTACTACTACTACTACTACTACTACTACTACTACTACTACTACTACTACTACTACTACTACTACTACTACTACTACTACTACTACTACTACTACTACTACTACTACTACTACTACTACTACTACTACTATTACTACTTCTACTACTACTACTACTACTACTACTACTACTACTACTACTACTACTACTACTACTACTACTACTACTACTACTACTACTTCTACTACTACTACTACTACTACTACTACTACTACTACTGACTCTGAAAAAGTTACTCTGACTTTGAAAAAGAAAATGAAAGAGAGGGACAAGTGGTTTCGTAAGTGGAAACACTCTAGTAATAATATGGATTTTAGAAACGATTACAAAAAATGCAGAAACATGGTAAATAAACAGCTGGCTAGGGATAAAATTAGTTATTATAAATCGAGGTTTTCAAATTGTAAAGACAATATATGAAACACTTGGAACGAAATTAATTTGGTAATTGGTAAGCAGACAAAAAACTCGCCAGATGATATTATATCTAAATACATGGTCAGGCCCTTGATGCAACTAGTATAGTTGAGGGTTTTGTAAATTCTTTTTCAGATGAGGTAGAGGCGATAAAACATGATTGTGTCATTGAAACTATAACTGCGAATCGAGATTGTGCTTTGCAATCGATGAATTTTCGAAAAGCAACACCTAAGTTGATAAGTGACGTCATTCAAAGTCTAAGCAGTAATAAAGGTCCGGGCATCGATAGGATTAGGATGTGTGATATAAAATTAATTTCTGAAAATATAAGCCCAATTATAGCACTGTTGATGAATCTAATCGTAAAAACTGGGGTCATTCCTGATGGTTTGAAGTGCTCTATTCTGAGGCCTATATTTAAAAGTGGTGACCACATGGATTTTAATAATTACAGACCCATTGCAATACTGCCTTCAATTGAAAAAGTTATGGAAAGATTTTTAGCGGTTCAATTAATTTCTTACATGCATGATTTCAAAATTATTGACAGGAGACAGTATGGCTTCCAAAAAAATAAAAGTACATCAAGTCTACTTAATGACTTTTCAGACACAGTGTTTGGAGCTTTAAATAGAAATTTACATGTTGGTGTAATTTTCATAGATTTTTCAAAAGCATTCGATACCCTACTTTATGATCGGCTGTTGCTTGCTTTAAAAAAGATAGGAATACGTGGGCCTCTTTTAGATTTGTTTCGGAATTATCTTACAGGGAGGAGAGTGACTGTTAAGTATGGGTCTACTCACAGTAAATTGGGGAACTGTAAATCTGGTGTGCCTCAGGGCTCTATTTTGGGCCCACTATTGTATTTAGTGTATGTAAATGATATGTTGAAAGTTGTGACAGGATGTTACATTTTCCTTTATGCGGATGACACAGTTTTAGTGGCAATCAATAAAATTTTCGACATTGTAAATAAATTGCTCCAAGTTGATTTTCTGAATATTTTGAGATGGTCCCATGATAATGGTTTGACAATTAACTATAAAAAAACTAAGGTAATGCATATACACTCTCCATCTACAGTGTCACAGCAACTTAAAATTGTTTTTCATGACTATGCATGTCTACATAGAAACTTTAGGTTCAATTGTTCAACGAATCAAGTGGTATGTAGTTGTCACAATTTCTTAGAAAATTGTTTTGAACATGTTTATTTAGGTGTCACTGTAGATAATACTTTTAAATGGGATAAACATATTGATAAGCTTTGTCGTAGGCTACGGTCTACGCTATATAGTATACGCGTTCTAAAGCCGTATGTAACCACAGGAGTCTTAGTAACCGTGTATTATGCACTTGGTGAGTCATTAATTAGATACGCTCTGTTATCATGGGGCAATACCACAGCCTCGTATTTAAGTAAAGTTGAAAGATTACAATATTCTATTTGGAAAGTCATTTTTGGAAAATCTGATACTTGTAAATTACTAACAGTTAGAAAATTACATTTTTATATTTTCATATTAACAAATTATTTCTCTCGAGAGCATAAATTAATGGCCCAGCATTCGCACGATACCAGAGATAAAACAAGATTTCTGATGCCACGTGATATTTTTAATAGGTATGGCGAGCAACAAAAGAAACATTTGGTGCCATTATTGTATAATAAACTGCCACAAGAGCTAGTATCGCTTACATCCTTTTCACAAATTAAAAAAATCCTTAAACAGTGGACAGTCAATAACATGTGAATGTAGAAATATTATTTGTATGGATTAATGTAAATTTGTTAACCCTTTTTGTTCTTTTTTATATTCTTATTGGATAGGTACAAAGTGCTTTGTGTTTGTGTTTGAAGAACGTTTGTTGTGTTTTTTTTTTGTGTGTTTTTGTGTATTTGTCAGGCGGAGTCAAGACATTTAATATTAACATGATTTATTGTTACCCCGCAGACAAGCTACTGCGTAGCTTTGTGGGGTTTTATTTATTTGTACTGTATGATTTGTTTTGACCGTAAATAAATTTGAAAAAAAAAAAAAAACTACTACTACTACTACTATTACTACTACTACTACTACTGCTACTACTACTATTACTACTACTACTATTACTACTACTACTACTACTACTGCTACTACTACTATTACTACTACTACTACTACTACTATTACTACTACTACTACTACTACTACTACTACTACTACTACTACTTCTACTGCTATTACTACTACTACTACTACTACTACTACTACTACTACTACTACTACTACTACTACTACTACTACTACTACTACTACTACTACTACTACTACTACTACTACTACTACTACTACTACTACTACTACTACTACTACTACTACTAGTACTACTACTACTACTTCTACTACTACTACCAGGGCTTAATTTCTAATTGAAAAGGAACCGGAACGCATAGTTTGTTGGTCTTTCATAATTTTGAACCAACCTCGCCAACCACCTGTATACAGTGCTTGTAGTAGAATGCACACACACGCATATAAATATATTCTACCACAAGCACTTTATATGAGTGGACGAAGGAAGCTCCGAAGATTAATTCCTTTGTATTGGGGTCTGACTACCTGGGGGACACTGATCAGTGAAAAACTCGCATTCATACAAGTGAATGAATATTTTGCAATTTTCAAAGACAAGTTCCGTTCCCCGTGTACATAATGGCACAGATAACTAATTAACTTCGGTGATAATGGGAATTCACGAATTTTTAAAGCATGAAGAAAACAGTGTGTGAGATTTAAAATAATACCGGAACGCGCGTTCCGGTTTCAGAAAAGGAACCGGAACTGCGGTCCGGTGTGTTCCGGCTCAAATTAAGCCCTGACTACTACTACTACTACCTCTCTTTCTACTTATACTCTTCTGTGCTTCTACGGAATCATACTTCCCCCGCACCCTCGGTACTATTTCATCCACGTGTTTGTAAAGTACATCTTGTGTACGGATATTGTATTTGTTTATTAAGCGAGCGAAGCGAGCGTTTCCACTTGACTCTTATGGCACTTCGTTCTGTTTTTTTTTTTGTTTTTTTTTTGTTTTTTTTTTGTTTTTATGTCTGTCGATAGCGGTCGAACGGAAAGTCCGATCAACTTGACATTTGGACCATCCGCAAGCCTCGATGTGGATTGAAGGTGTATAGTTTTGAGGCAAAATCGTTCGAAAAGTTACAAAGTTACACCATAGTTACTGCAAAATATTTTTCTGAAACAAAATGGCGGCAAAATGTGAGATAGCCAGATTTTTCTACAGATTTTTCCGGTCACGAATATGTTAATGTAATGGCGATCTGGTAAATATTGGCAAAGTTACACGAAAGTTACTCGAAAATATTTTTCTAAAACGCAGTAACGGCAAAATGTGAGGTGGCTATCTTATAGTAAATTTTTGTCCGGTCACGAATATACTAATTTAAACGCGATCCAATACGTATTAGAGGCAGAAATTACATTTCTATTGCTGTCAATAAGTGTTAGTAACGGTGGCGGACCGTGTTGAAAACATGACCACGAAAATTCTTAGCAACGCACATTGCACTGCATACAACAATGTCGGAAAGTACAATAGCCATGGAAATAAGAACAATTTTTGCAATGCGCATTCTTGAATTGTTGTTAATTGTTGTTCGTATTAGCATTGAAAACTTTTCGCCAGAAAGTTCGTAGATATTGACGCGCTCGCTTATCAACGCGTCAAATAGAGCGTTTTCCTAGTGTATGTATTCATTTATTTCTTAGATGTATCTGTTCTGTGAGTTATTTAAATTATTTCTAGTGACTTGTTGACATTATTTTATATCATCATCCGGTTGAGGAACTAGATCTCATTAGATTTGTCAACAAAAGATTCTAATTTTGTTTCCAATATGTAGAGTAATATATATTTCCATTAAACATATTGTGTGATTACCAGAAATCTCATTCGAGTATCTAGAGGAACGTAGTGTGGGTGGAGAAAGCGGGTGGGGGGGGGGGGGGGGGGGGGTCAGTTTTCTAATTCCTTATTGCGTGTGCGTTGTACGATTTGAGAGGCATTTCGGCCGTCCAGTGGCGTCAGTCGAGAACCGCTGGTCTCTCTACGACATCCAGTGGCGGAGCACCGAGGTCACTAGTTGATTACGACCATACTTCATCTAAAGTTGTCCCGAAAGAACTTTAACATGTTCTCGTCATAGATGAAAACATTTTGGCCGGTGGCCAACTAGCGAACTCCAATTTTCAATACCGCGATCGCTGATTGGCCACGATCAGACGACTATGACGAAAGCTGCGGGAAAGTTTTTCGGGGCAACTATAGGCCTAGGCCTACTGAAACTACCTTGCATAATGCACACAGTATTCACTGACAATTGTCTATGCAGTTAGCATTATTATGTCAATATATTTAGTAGTTCCAATGTAACTAGACTGGTACCGACCTCAGATCTCTTTCATGCAAGCTGTTTGCACGAAAATCAACAGATTCCTGATGTTTTTTCACACATTCATAAGTACAGTCTTCCGCAAGTATAGCGCACAAGCCTCCTCAGTTACGCCCGCTGTGTGAGATAAGGAACCCAAGGTCTGAAATTATTCCTAATTGACCTGTTTCAAGTAAATGGCAGGAACTAGAAAAGTACATAATTAAGTTGGTACTGTGGTTATTCCTTACGTATGCATGAGGAAATTTAGGTTGGTGCTACTTTATCTCTTTTATATTATACTACCGTGTCGTTGAATGCATCGTGAGGTAAATATTGATAACATTCCACCAGCTATATTAGAGTTAAATCGCTTCCGTCGATACCTCTAACCACATCTTCTTCCAATATTTTCTTTGCATAGGGCTCTATACCAGTAGCCTACCCTCGATCCATACTCTCGTTATATTCACCTCACTTTCTGTTGCGAGTCCCGATTTCATTGCTGCAAGTCATAAAGATACAATCCTTTGACCATTCACATTTCACATGATTTACTAAATCTCGTCATGGTTACCTCTTGATTGTCTACGGTTTTTTACAATAGTTCTATTTGTATCTGTTTTAGATTCTCATCTCACATCACTATATCTCTCACTCTCTCTCTCTCTCTCTCACTCTCATCTCTATATACTCTTATTCCCTTGTTTTACATTTTATTTAGATTTTGTCATAATCCTTTAGAATTCAGATAATGAATTAATGCTTACATGGTAAGAGAGCGGCCAGTGAGACGTATAGATATGATTGGCTTATTCCATTTGTAGTCCTTTGCATAACGCTCGAAAAAGGCCTGGTCGGTATAAAATTTGGGTCAAAGGATGACATATATCAAATGAAAGCTTGAGACGAGTACTTTTCAAAAAACTATGATATACCTCTGGCAAATCCAGCTTTCTATGTCAAAACTAGGGTCAAAGGTCAAATTTGTAATGTTTTAAACTAGGAAAACGCTCTGTTTGACGCGTTGATAAGCGAGCGCGTCAATGCGCATTACAAAAATTGTTCTTATTTCCATAGCTATTATACTTTCCGACATTGTTGTATGCAGTGCAATGTGCGTTGCTAAGAATTTTCGTGGTCATGTTTTCAACACGGTCCGCCACCGTTACTAACACTTATTGACAGCAATAGAAATGTAATTTCTGCCTCTAATACGTATTGGATCGCGTTTACATTAAAATATTCGTGACCGGACAAAAAGTTACTATAAGATAGCCACCTCACATTTTGCCGTTACTGCGTTTTAGAAAAATATTTTCGAGTAACTTTCGTGTAACTTTGCCAATATTTATCAGATCGCCATTACATTAACATATTCGTGACCGGAAAAAACTGTAGAAAAATCTGGCTATCTCACATTTTGCCACCATTTTGTTTCAGAAAAATATTTTGCAGTAACTATGGTGTAACTTTGTAACTTTTCGAACGATTTTGCCTCAAAACTATACACCTTCAATCCACATCGAGGCTTGTGGATGGTCAAAATTTTAAGTTGATCGGACTTTCCGTTCGACCGCTATCGACGGACATAAAAACAAAAAAAAAAAACAAACAAAAATACAGAACGAAGTGCCATAAGAGTCAAGTGGAAACGCTCGCTTCGCTCGCTTAATAATTTTTAATTAAATAACGAAAAATGTTTGCAAGTTTGAAAATACTCTTTTAGTAAGTTAAATGTATAAAGTTTATAAAAAAAAAAAAATTAAATTACCTATTTACCTTTTTTGACCTTGATTGGGGTCAATTTCCTCAAAATGGGTAACTTCTAAAATTTTCTTCGATTTATTGGCCAATATTCATTATATTAACGTACTTACTCATAAATACGTAAAAGTGAATAGTTCTTATTGTTATCACATTGTTTTCACGGTATTCATTGAAAATGGCGGTCGAAGGGCAAAAGGTAAGTATCGTCAAACTAGGTCTAGTAACTAAAATATTACTTGTGGGTACTCTAAAGACGCAGAATTTTAACTGAAATTACAATAACGAATAATAATATCATGTTTTAATCGTAAGAGAATGTAATTATCATATAACTTATAAACTACTTAAGATTGTTACTGAATTTCTAATTAATTTCCTCAGACATCAGGGTATTCTTAAATGGGTGTGCAACTGCAACAAAATACATTTTTAGAAAAAAAGTATGACCAAGCTGAGATACGTGATATAATACTAGTATTATGTTATATCTACCTTAGCAGTCACTGTCCAAGTTGTCAGATTAATCACCTACTGACTCACTGGTATTCTCATGCTGGCTACTGGTACTGGTATTTGTACAATCCTTCAGCTTACAAGCGTGGGTACACTTTTATTGATTGGCCAAACACTCACATGTCGGCATCTTGCAAACACGGCAACAGTTACAGGCTAGGAGATCCATAACGGTCAAAGGTACTGGAGTTCCAATCATCCACTCGTAGCTCAGATCTCCTTCTGCCGTGGTTTCCCATCCATAGCCACGCGGATCAGGAACATCAGGGTTGGCGTCCAAACAACGTATACAGACCGCTGTTTGGTGGTTAGCTCGCAGCCGCAGGATTTGAAGCAGTAGACAATCGTTTCAATGTGGTAGCTGATTAGACTTAATATCATCACATTTTACTTTTAAAAAGCTCGTTGGGTAGCTGGTTGACGCTTGACTACCAAAAATCAAACACACTTCGAAGATGTGTAAAAACTAGCGAGTTCGTTGGGATTCGAAGTATGTAATACCCTCCCTGACCTCCATGCACTGGTTGTGACAAAGGTTGGAATTCATAGTCGGCCACTTCACCTAGAGGCACCCAATGTTGCTATGGATATGTTTTCTATATGGGAAATGACATGTATGAAACTGTTACCTTGTTAACAACGGGCGCATCTATAGGTGTAGGGGACGACTATGAGTTCCAACCTGAGTGAGCTCATTCAGTGGTAAAGGGAAAAAGAGAACTTTGAATATCATGAGAAAAACTCGCATTTCTGTGTCAAGCTGAGCAAGATGGGTCAGGACTGGAGAGTTTCTATCGATGTCATAAAAAAAACTCGAAGAGTTTGTCTGTAAACTCTGCTCTTTGACCACGACTCTGTCATGCGTCAACCTGCTGCGCTACGAGCTTTTTAGAAGTGTGATGATATGAAGTCTAATCAGCTACCCCCTTGTAACGATTGCTTACTGCTTCATATCCTGCGACTGTGAGTTATCAACCAAACACGATCTATTGATACGTTGCTTGGAAGCCAACCCTGATGTTCCTGATCTGTGTGGCTATGGATGGAAAACCACGGCAGAAGGAGATCTGAGCAACGAGTGGATGATTGGAACTCCAGTACCTTTGACCGTTATGGATCTCCTAGCCTGTAACTGTTGCCGTGTTTGCAAGATGCCGACCTATGAATGTTTGGCCAATCAGCTGAAGTGTACCCACGCGTGTAAGCTGAAGGACTGTCCAAATATCGGTACCCAGCATGAGAATTCCAGTGAATCAGAAGGTGATTAATCTGACGACTTCAATTTTGAGTGATTTTGACTTCAATTTTGATTAATTTGACGACTAGACAGTGACTGCTAGGACAGATATCATATCATACTATCATATCACGTATCGCAGCATGGTCATGCTCTTTTCTAAAAATGTATTTTGTTGCAGTTGCACACCCGTTCAAGAATATCCTAATGTCTGAGGACATTAATTAGAAATTCAGTAACAATCTTAAGTAGTTTATAAGTTATATGATAATTACATTCTCTTACGATTAAAACATTATATTGTTATTCGTTATTGTAATTGCAGTTAAAATTCTGCGTCTTTAGAGTACCCACAGCAATATTTTAGTTACTAGACCTAGTTTGACGATACTTACCTATTGACCTTTGACCGCCATTTTGAATGAATACCGTGAAAACAATGTGATAACAATAAGAGCTATTCATTTTAACGTATTTATGAGTAAGTACGTTGATATAATGAATATTGGCCAATAAATCGAAGAAAATTTAAAAAATTACCCATTTTGAGGAAATTGACCTCAATTAAGGTCAAAAAAGGCTAAATGGTTAATTTAATTTTTTTTAAAGAAATATAATACATTTAACTTACTAAAAGTGTATAATTTAGCTTGCAAACATTGTTCATTATTTAATTAAAAATTATTATAAACAACTACAAATTTGACCTTTGACCCTAGTTTTGACATAGAAAGCTGGATTTGCCAGAGGTATATCATAGTTTTTTGAAAAGTACTCGTCTTAAGCTTTCATTTGATATATGTCATCCTTTGACCCAAATTTTATACCGTCATTCTCGTTATGCAAAGGACTATTGCAAAGATATGGAGCGAAACTGAAAGGTAGACAAACCGACTGATATGCTTGCCTTGAAATACGAAAGTAATGACACGTATACTCCAACAAAGTTTACGAACATGATTAGTTGTGCTATTGTAAACAACAACAAAAGTGGCCGAGATTAGTAGAACTTCAACCAAACACCATCTGACACATTTCACGCATTAATTGCAAGTCGAGACTCGTACATAAACAAACATGCCGTTTTGGCACACAACATGGCCGCCACGCGCATTAGGGGGCACACAACATGGCCGCCACGCGCATAAGGGGGCACACAACATAGCCGCCATGCGCATTAGGGGGCACACAACATGGCCGCCACGCACATTAGGGGGCACACACCATGACTGCCACGCACATTAGGGGGCACACAACATGGCCGCCACGCGCATAAGGGGGCACACAACATGGCCGCCACGCGCATTAGGGGGCACACAACATGGCCGCCACGCGCATAAGGGGGCACACAACATGGCCGCCACGCGCATTAGGGGGCACACAACATGGCCGCCACGCACATTAGGGGGCACACAACATGGCCGCCACGTGCATTAGGGGGCACACAACATGGCCGCCACGCGCATTAGGGGGCACACAACATGGCCGCCACGCGCATTAGGGGGCACACAACATGGCCGCCACGTGCATTAGGGGGCACACAACATGGCCGCCACGCGCATTAGGGGGCACACAACAAGGCTGCCATGCGCATTAGGGGGCACACAACATGGCCGCCACGCGCATTAGGGGGCACACAACATGGCCGCCACGCGCATTAGGGGGCACACAACATGACCGCCACGCGCATTAGGGGGCACACAACATGGCCGCCATGCGCATAAGGGGGCACACAACATGGCCGCCAAGTGCATTAGGGGGCACACAACATGGCCGCCACGCGCATTAGGGGGCACACAACATGGCCGCCACGCGCATTAAGGGACACACAACATGGCCGCCATGCGCATAAGGGGGCACACAACATGGCCGCCACGCACATTAGGGGGCACACAACATGGCCGCCACGCACATGAGGGGGCACACAACATGGCCGCCACGCGCATTAGGGGGCAACAACATGGCCGCCATGCGCATAAGGGGGCACACAACATGGCCGCCACGCGCATTAGGGGACACACAACATGGCCGCCACGCACATTAGGGGGCACACAACATGGCCGCCACGCACATTAGGGGGCACACAACATGGCCGCCATGCGCATAAGGGGGCACACAACATGGCCGCCACGCACATTAGGGGGCACACAACACAACACAGTATGGCTGCCTCACGCATTAGGGGGCACACAACATGGCCGCCACGCACATTAGGGGGCACACAACATGGCCGCCACGCACATTAGGGGGCACACAACATGGCCGCCATGCGCATAAGGGGGCACACAACATGGCCGCCACGCACATTAGGGGGCACACAACACAACACAGTATGGCTGCCTCGCGCATTAGGGGGCACACAACATGGCCGCCACGCACATTAGGGGGCACACAACATGGCCGCCACGCGCATTAGGGGGCACACAACATGGCCGCCACGCGCATTAGGGGGCACACAACATGGCCGCCACGCGCATTAGGGGACACACAAGATGGCCGCCACGCGCATTAGGGGGCACACAACATGGCCGCCACGCGCATTAGGGGGCACACAACATGGCCGCCACGCGCATTAGGGGGCACACAAAATGGCCGCCACGCGCATTAGGGGGCACACAACATGGCCGCCACGCGCATTAGGGGACACACAACATGGCCGCCACGCACATTAGGGGGCACACAACATGGCCGCCACGCGCATTAGGGGGCACACAACATGGCCGCCACGCGCATTATGTGTACACGCGCCAAGAGGCTCGACTAGGATGAAAGTATGACCGAATCATAGGTAACTAATTATTGACTTCGTTTTGCCGAATGATATACAGAACAAGTTCAAGATCTGACTGTCCACCGATAATTCATCGCTCACACCTTCCCTCCTAACTTTTGACTCACACATTCAGTAGGAATGTCGGTTGTCCTTCAATCCTGTCCACAAAATGATTCCGCTGACGTAGACTTTGTGATATATGAATAGAGATACTTTTTTTTTGTGTTTTCGGTTTTAGATCTAAATCGGTGAATGTATATTTTTTTAATGCTTCAGAAAGCTAATTTTACAAAAAATAAAGTGTTCTCTTTCGTATTGAGAGTTAGTTAAAAGTAGTTGCAATTGAATTAATTTTAAATATATATGCAATATGCATATAATGTTCCATTAGATGTGCAATAAACACCCTCATATTCAAGATTTTGATGACGAGAAAACATAGATGCTACAAAATACTTAATTTGAAATAATAAATGATAAATATAGAGAATGTTTATGCTAAAAAAGCGTATTTCTCGAGCTACGGTGGTTCGCGGACGAGCCTGACTTGGGTAAACCGATAGAAGTCGCTCAGCGGTAGACGGGGGTTATTCAATTCCGGCCACCGACAGTCCTGACTGAAGGTATTCCTACCCCTACTAACAGCCCACACACATTCCTTACCAACTATCCAAAGCTAGTCTTGTCACTTTAAGAGGGTCACTACGAAAAATTATTTTTATCAAAATTCTCATTACACCTGCGTAACGAAACATAATTATAACCGCGATGCGTTCGACCGTTCGTCCTAGCGGATTGACGCGTGACTAAAGCGGTCTGTACTTGAAATTGGGGCTCTCTGGTTCGCCACGAACCATTCATTTATACCGAAAGCGCCGGTAAAGTTGTTTCGGACAGTTAAAGTGACGTCCCACATTATGAATATGTTTTGAGAGCTCATATGTGCGGACAAACCAACTTTACTTCGTTACTCGTTGCTATGGATGTCGACGGGTTATGATTGGCCGAATGCACTTCTTTGTCCGCACTTCCAGCAGTTGGCAGTGCCACGATTATAAATCTATTATTAGAAATAAGGATTGTGCTATTCATAAACACATCCTGTCAATGAATAAGTAATGGTGTTGTTGACATGATTGTGTAGACATAAAATGGGGGATGCCAATGCGCTTCTAATTGAACAAGTTTGCGGTTTCGCATAACACTAAACGAGACGTGATAAAATGTACCGAGTTCAAGCTATGATATTATCACTTTCCGTGTGGGTAAATCAATGCCGGGGGGGGGGGGGGGGGGAGGGGTGGTGGAGGGGGGATATGAGGAGAGGGGGAGTCTTTTCATGATCTATTTACTTCCTTCAGTTTCAAAACAGCTCGGTATACAAATTCAATTTATCTATTTTATGATTCATTTTTCAGGCGATTAGGTTGCCGGGTGGTTTCGAGGCCGCATACGAAACTCAAAAATAAAATATGTTAAGAGCTATTTGCAGGACATATCGATGGCGATAAAGAAAACAATAAAAACGAGAATGGATACAATGTTGTCATATTACATATCAGAAGAAATACTTTCTTCGTTCTTTATTGCAAGAATTAAACTATAGAGGACTCATGTAAACGTTTCACTGCAAATCAAAAAGCGATATTTGAACAAAGTATATACACAAGTTCAATCATTCCGAAGCTTGCATGTGGAATATAACAGTGTTTTAAACTTCGCGTTTCTGAAACTACATTTGTCATACTATGACCTATATAATCTATAGCTGTCAAGTACGTTGTAAAACAACTAAAACAACATTCAATGTATTACAACATGCAGTATAATTGTATACATCTAAAGTCGTTCCACAGAAACCTTGTGGATGCTGACGTCATGATGAGTGAGGCTCGGCCAACAAAATGTCAGTATTTGCAAAAGCTACCCCCTGATTGTCTGAGACTCACACTTCTATGGTGTCGGCATTCACAAGGTTTCTGTGGAACCCCTCACATATGTAGACGATCAAAAGCCACGCAAATAAAAATTAGGGAATGAAAAGACCTGTAGAATAACCCAAAACTAACCAAAGATACCTATTTCAAATGTATAAGGTAGCAAGTAGTAAAACGAGTGCCACAACTTTAAGGTTTAGAGATGTTAGTTTTTTATATAGCCCACCTGTGAGGGAAGTGTGTAAAATAGGAAGTAGAGTGTCACAAGATCCATCCCAGCTGACACTGGAACCCAGATCTTCTGCTTGCCAGACAGACGGTTTACAGGACGCGATACAGGACTGGTCATAACCTAATGGTCGTCTTACTGTTATGTTTATCTAACTGAAGGGAGGTTACTACAAGAGAGCTTGACAAAGAACTATAATCCCACCATATACCCTGTATATGTATGGTATGTTACTTGGGCAAGTGGTATTGCATATTGGCCACACCGTAACAACCAATATGAGCTGTAAAATTCTCAGAGGAGGAGATGGTCGCTCCACGCGGTCTATTTCAACGGAATTCACTGAGGTACTGCATGGTGTGCATTAACCGAGTTTGGAATGCACCTTCACAAGCTTGCCAACAGACGCACTGATAGTATCAGATAGTAGGATTACTACTGAAATCTAATAAAGACGTATATGAATAAGATCACTAATATACCTAAAGAAGAGAACAAGCTGCAGCTAGCTACTTTTAGGTTGGTATTTATAACATATGTAACTTCATTATTTATAACCTATGACATGACAACACCAATTGCTAGTTAAGACGTGTCAAGCAGTCTGTGTATTTGTCCTATATTCAGTCAGACTGAACAGTCCAAAGTATTACGAGTGTTCTAGTTTATCTGTCTGGGAGCAGAAGATCTGGGTTTGGGCCCCACCAGAGATGGATTGTTTTAGCGTTCTTCGTATTGTACAAGCTTATATGTTTGATGTGCAACAAACAAAGTTGATTTCAAAGATCTCAGAGATGTTTAACTTGATATACTTCTAATCTAACTAAAGGAAACTGAGCTATAGCTGTTGAGTACGTTACAAACTGAAAGAAACTGAGCTATAGCTGTTGAGTACGTTACGAAATAAAGGAAACTGAGCTATAGCTGTTGAGTACGTTACAAACTAAAGGAAACTGAGCTATAGCTGTTGAGTACGTTACAAACTAAAGGAAACTGAGCTATAGCTGTTGAGTACGTTACAAACTGAACGAAACTGAGCTATAGCTGTTGAGTAAGTTACGAAATAAAGGAAACTGAGCTATAGCTGTTGAGTACGTTACAAATTAAAGGAAACTGAGCTATAGCTGTTGCGTACGTTACAAACTAAAGGAAACTAAGCTTTAGCTGTTGAGTACGTTACAAACTAGAGGAAACTAAGCTATAGCTGTTGAGTACGTTACAACCTAAAGGAAACTGAGCTATAGCTGTTGAGTACGTTACAAACTAAAGGAAACTAAGCTATAGCTGTTGAGTACGTTGCAAACTAAAGGAAACTAAGCTATAGCTGTTGAGTACATTACAAACTAAAAGAAACTGAGCTATAGCTGTTGAGTAGGCCTATACGTTGTAAACACGACCATTAAAAATAAAATATAAACTAAAGGAAACGTACAAAAGAGGATGCAACGTATTAATCTGGCAGGACTGCCATCTCACGTCAGTTTCCAACGTTCAGCGCAGCAGGTATTACCAGCCAGGATTATTGTGTCAATCAATAACGTATTGACTATATGAAAGCGATCAGTATCGTATATCACCAAACGATGCTGTAGCATTGGGAAGAAATAGTGTTATAATGCTATCGATGGGGGGTATATCACTGCCCTGCGTCGAGCAAGATATCTGCAAAAGATAATCTGCAAATTAAGTATAATAACACAATTACAAAACACAATTGATGTATTTGTGATAATTTCGCACGTAGGAAATCAATTAATTTAATTAATTGTGTAAATATGACCTTTACTCATCGTGCAAACATAATAATTTACCCCCAGTTCCCATAGTCACAATGTGTTTGTTTTGTTGAAAAGCAAACAGCTTAGTAAACAAAATCCAAAGGTGTAAATATGATAATTGTAATAATCGACAATACAAAATATGATAGTAGGCTACTAGTGTTACTATGATGTGTATTATTAGTATAAGTATTTCTAGAGAAATTTTCAAGTGTCTCTTCGTTCAGGATGATATGTTAATATATTTATCTTTCTCTCCACATTTAGATAACCTTCAGCAACATTGGATACATTTTAAATAATAAAGACCGCTCATAGTATGCATGAGCACTATAAAAATGGTAATCGTTAGTGTACCAGTATTATATCACCAAATTAAGTGCATTAAATATAGTAGTTCAGAATTACAGCTATACAGATTAAAAATGAATAGTACGAAGGTAGCCGCAATGTTTTAAAATGAGAATGCTCAATGAAGTTATGATTTTGCATTATTAGTTATTCAAACAAAATATATGACATACACATACAATGTACACAGAGATGGCACAGAGTTGAGTACAATTTATAATCACTAAGTTATTAGATGAGCGTAGCGAAGCGGAGTGAATCTCTCCATACAACTCGATCGGCGCTTTGTCTGTGTGTCTGTATGTATGTATGTCTGTATGTCTGTATGTATGTCTGTATGTGCGCTAAATTTTGTTCGTCGCGCACAGGTCAAACGGCTTGACGTATTTGGCTAACATTTTCGGACAACGTTCGTGACCACTAAACTCGATGCTGTTATTATAACCAGCAAAATTCGTCAAGATGCCAACCTACAAAAAAATAATTACTGAAAAATAAAATTTGTTTATTTATTTAATTAAATGAAAACTTACAAACCGATTTAAATAATGTTTCACTTGTAGATTAACATCAACAGTACCAACACTTGACAAAAGTTTCAAAATTGTAAGTTTATCCGCCATGTTATAAAAAAATACTGTTTGTTTACTACAATAATTTCTTCATTTTTACAGTGTTCCACCGATATGATTCGCATTTGCGGACTATTGCAGTTAGATGCACATAGTATACACCAAACATAGCGTACGTAACAATTCTTATGCATTATTATTTGGAATTTCGATAGCTGTCATAGAATGGCTACAATGACGTAAGATGCCAACCTACAAAAAATTAACAACTGCAACACTTGTTTTGTTATTTATTTATTTTAATTAAAACTTACACACGGATATTAATGATTTTTTATATGTCGGTCCACATCAATAGTACCAACACTTTACAACAGTTTTAAAATTGTAGCTTTAACCGTTATGTTATAAACAAATATTGTTTATTTACGGCAGTAATTTTTTTCGTTTTTACAGTGTTCCATCGATATGCTTCGCATTTGCGGACCGTTAAAGTTAGATGCACATAGTATGCTGCCGAAATGGCTTACGCAGTCAGACCTTTCTCACTATGTATTTGGAATTTTGATAGCTATCATAGAATGGCTACAATGACGTGTTATGTTTTATGACCTTCACGGCAAACATGCAAATGTAAACAACGAACTTGATCGACAAATTAAAAAGCTTTTATTATGATTTAAAAGCGGGTAATTGTATAAATTATTAATATAACATTTTAGATATAGTCTGTATCTACATTATGGAACTTTCCATACACTGATAGGCTGAATAGTTTATGAATTAGAGCCTATTGAGTAGACCACGGTCGAATGAAATTATGCGGAAATCCATCAACTTGAAGGTTTTAATTTCTTTAAAGAAAACTTCTTAACGGATTTAAACAATATTTCGTGCATTTATTAGCAACATATCAAAAAAACAATATACTTAAGTTATAAGTTTGTAACTTGATCCGCCATCTTGTAAAAAAATCATATGTTTATGATAAAGGTATTTTTTTTTAAAGAGTAATATGATATGCAAATGATTTATTTGATTTGATACATTGAAAAAAATCGCTCATCTGTCAACGCGGAGCGTTTTCCTAGTTAGATGAGCGTAGCGAAGCGGAGTGAATCTTTCCATACAACTCGATCGGCGCTTTGTCTGTGTGTATGTGTGTGTGTATGTATGTATGTGCGCTAAATTTTGTTCGTCGCGCACAGGTCAAACGGCTTGACATATTTGGCTGACATTTTCTGTCAACATTTGTGACTATTAAACTCGATGCTGTTAACATAACCAGCAAAATTCGTCAAGATGCCAACCTACAAAAAATTAATAACTGAAAAATAAAATTTGTTTATTTATTTAATTAAATGAAAAATTACCAACGGATTTAAATAATGTTAATCATGTAGGTGAACATTAACCGTCCCAACAATTGACAATAATTTCAAAATTGTACGTTTATCCGCCATGTTATAAAAAAATATTGTTTATTTACAACAATAATTTCTTCATTTTTACAGTGTTCCGCCGATATGATTCGCATTTGCGGACTTTTGCAATTAGATGCACATAGTATACACCAAAAATAGCGTACGTAACTATACTTATGCACTATTATTTGGAATCTCGATAGCTGTCATAAAATGGCTACAATGACATAAGATGCCAACCTACAAAAAATTAACAACTGAAACACGTGTTTTGTTATTTATTTATTTGAATTAAAACTTACACACGGATATTAATGATTTTTTATATGTAGGTCCACATCAATGCTACCAACACTCGACATTAGTTTCAAAATTGTTGCTTTAACCGCCATGTTATAAACAAATATTGTTTATTTACGGTACACATTTTCTTCATTTTTACAGTGTTCCACCGATATGATTCGCATTTGCGGACCATTGAAGTTAGATGCACATAGTATGCTGCAAAAATGGCGTAGGGAGTCAGACCTTTCTCACTATGTATTTGGAATTTTGATAGCTGTCATTGAATGGCTACAATGGCGTGTTATGTTTTATGACTTTCACGGCAAAAATGCTAATGTTAACAACGAACTTTGTAGACAAATAAAAAAGCTTTTATTATAATTTAAAAGCGAGTTTTTGTATGATAAAACAATAATACATTTTACATATAGTCTATATCTACATTATGGAACTTTCCATACACTGATAGGTTTAATAGTTTATGAATGAGAGCCTATTGAGTAGACCATGGTCGAATTAAATTATGCGGAAATCCATTGAAAAATCAACTTAAAGGTTTTAATTTATTTAAAGAAAACATCTTAACGGATTTAAATAATATTTCGTGCATTTATTAGAAATATATCGAGAAATAATATACGAAAGTAATAAGGTTGTTACTTGCTCCGCCATTTTGTAAAAAAATCATATGTTTATTATTAAGTTTTTTTTTTTTTTTTAAGAGAAATATGATATTCAAAAGATGTGTTTGCTTTAAAACATTGAACCAACTCGCTCATCTGGCAACGCGGAGCGTTTTTAGATGAGCGTAGCGAAGCGGAGTGAATCTCTCCATACAACTCGATCGGCGCTTTGTCTGTGTGTCTGTATGTATGTCTGTCTGTATGTGCGCCAAATTTTGTTCGTCGCGCACAGGTCAAACGGCTTGACGTATTTTGCTGAAATTTTTGGGCAACATTCGTGACCACTAAACTCGATGCTGTTAACATAACCAGCAAAATTTGTCAAGATGCCAACCTACCAAAAAATAATTACTGAAAAACAAAATTTGTTTATTTATTTAATTAAATTAAAACTTACACACGGATTTTAATTTTGTTTCACTTGTAGGTTAACATCAATAGTCTCAACACTGGACAATAGTGTTAAAATTGTAAGTTTACCCGTCATGTCATAAAAAAAAAATTGTTTATTTACAACAATAATTTCTTTTTTTTTCTAAGTGTTCCACCGATATCGTTCGCATTTGCGGATCTTTGCAGTAAGATGCACATAGCAAACATAAAAATAGCGTACTCAATCATAGCTTTCTCGTAATTATTTGGAATGTCGATAGATGTCTTAAAAAGGCTACAATGACGTAAGATGCCAACCTACAAAAAATTAACGACTGAAACACATGTTTTGTTATTTATTTAATTAAATTAAAACTTACACACCGATATACATAATTTTTTATATGTAAGTCCACATTAATAGTGCCAACACACGACGACAGTTTCAAAATTGTAGCTTTAACCGTCATGTTATAAACAAATATTGTTTATTTATGGCAGAAATTTTCTTCGTTTTTACAGTGTTCCACCGATATGATTCGCATTTGCGGACCATTGAAGTTAGATGCACATAATATGCTGCCGAAATGGCTTTCGCAGTCAGACCTTTCTCACTATGTATTTGGAATTTTGATAGCTATCATAGAATGGCTACAATGACGTGTTATGTTTTATGACTTTCACGGCAAACATGCAGTAAATAACAACAAACTTGCTCGACAATTTAAAAAGCTATTATTATGGTTTAAATGCGAGTTATTGTATAATACAACAATATAGCATTTTAGATATAGTCTGTATCTACATTATGGAACTTTCCATGCCCTGATAGGTATAATAGTTTATGAATAAGAGCCTATTGAGTACAACACGGTCGAATGAAATTATGCGGAAATCCATCAACTTGAAGGTTTTAATTTCTTTAAAGAAAACTTCTTAATGGATTTAAATAATATTTCGTGATTTTCTTAGCAACATATCAAAAAATAATATACTTAAGTTTTAAGGTTGTAACTTGATCTGCCATCTTGTAAAAAAATCATATGTTTATTATAAAGTTTTTTTTTTTAAAAGAGTAATATGATATGCAAATGATTTATTTGATTTGATACATTGAAAAAAATCGCTCATCTGTCAACGCGGAGCGTTTTCCTAGTCCTAGTTAGATGAGCGTAGCGAAGCGGAGTGAATCTCTCCATACAACTCGATCGGCGCTTTGTCTGTGTGTATGTCTGTATGTCTGTATGTATGTCTGTATGTGCGCTAAATTTTGTTCGTCGCGCACAGGCCAAACAGCTTTACGTATTTGGCTGAAATTTTCGGTCAACATTTGTGACTACTAAACTCGATGCTGTTAACATAACCAGCAAAATTCGTCAAGATCCCAACCTACAAAAAATTAATTACTGAAAAACAAAATTTGTTTATTTATTTAATTAAATGAAAACTTACTAACGGATTTAAATAATGTTTCACATGTAGGTTAATATCAACAGTACCAACAAGTGACAATAGTTTCAAAATTGTACGTTTATCCGCCATGTTATAAAAAAATATTGTTTATTAACAACAATAATTTCTTCATTTTTACAGTGTTACGCCGATATGATTCGCATTTGCGGACTTTTGCAATTAGATGCACATAGTATACACCAAAAAAAGCGTACGTAACAATACCTATGCACTATTGTTTGGAATTTCGATAGCTGTCATAGAATGGCTGCAATGACGTAAGATGCCAACCTACAAAAAATTAACAACTGAAACACATGTTTTGTAATTTATTTAATTAAAATCAAACTTACTAACCGATATTAATGATTTTTTTATTTGTAGGTCCACATCAATACTACCAACACTCGACATTAGTTTCAAAATGGTTACTTCAACCGCCATGTTATAAACAAATATTGTTTATTTACGGCAGTAATGTTCTTCGTTTTTACAGTGTTCCACCGATATGATTCGCATTTGCGGACCATTGAAGTTAGATGCACATAGTATGCTGCCGAAATGGCCTACACAGTCAGACCTTTCTCACTATGTATTTGGAATTTTGATAGCTATCATAGAATGGCTACAATGACGTGTTACATTTAATGACCTTCACGGCAAACATGCAAATGTAAACAACGAACTTGGTCGACAAATGAAACTGCTTTTATTATGATTTAAAAGCGGGTTATTGTATGATTAATTCATATAACATTTTAGATATAGTCTGTATCTACATTATGGAACTTTTCATACACTGATAGGTTTAATAGTTTATGAATTAGAGCCTATTGAGTAGACCACGGTCGAATGAAATTATGCGGGAATCCATCAACTTGAAGGTTTTAATTTCTTTACAGAAAACTTCTGAACGGATTTAAATAATATTTCGTGCATTTATTAGCAACAAATCGAAAAATAATATTCTTAAGTGATAAGGTCGTAACTTGATCCGCCATCTTGTAAAAAAATTATATGTTTATTATAAAGGTATTTTTTTTTTTTTTAAAGAGAAATATGATATTCAAAAGATTTGTTTGCTTTAAAACATTGAACCAACTCGCTCATCTGGCAACGCGGAGCGTTTTCCTAGTATTGAACATTTGGAACAACTGTTGTACAGCTAACACGGTAATTAATTTTTACTGAAATTATAGTTGATGTACAGTGCGGAAATAGAACACTCCAAAATGTTGGCATCAGCGTTGGCCTCAGTTTATTGGGTCAGCCAAACGTTAACAAATTTTAATAATTTTGATATATAACATTGAAACCATCGTTCGCCGATAGATAATCAGCTGTTTCCGCCGTGGTTGGCCCCGTGCCCTAACCTTCCCCTCTCCCCCTCCCCTCCCACCCCCGCAAACAGAGAGAGGCGCCAGGACGCACGGTGATATATACAAAACCTCCCCCCTCCCCCCCCCCCCCCCCAAGTTAATCCCATTGTATGTTCATTGACTCCATTCACACACAAGACAGGCACACGAGTAATTCTTATATAGTGCGTCTTCAGTAAGCGCCGTGTCCCGAGCGAGGGCAGGGCAGCAACAGCAGCAGTCACCAGTGTGACGTCAGACGCTATTGTACACAGAACGTTGATACTTTTTTAATAACGAACGCGCTGTCTTACATCCTAGCACTAGATGTTTGCATTTGAAGTGTTTGACTTTGATACAACATATTACAACGTTCAGATTCCACGTCAGTCTTCCTTTAATAACCACGTCAGTCTTCCTTTAATAACCACGTCAGTCTTCCTTTAATAACCACGTCAGTCTTCCTTTAATAACCACGTCAGTCTTCCTTTAATAACCAACGTCAGTCTTCCTTTAATAACCACGTCAGTCTTCCTTTAATAAGCTCGTCAGTCTTCCTTTAATAACCACGTCAGTCTTTATTTAATAACCACGTCAGTCTTCCTTTAATAACCACGTCAGTCTTCCTTTAATAACCTCGTCAGTCTTCCTTTAAAAACCACGTTAGTCTTCCTTTAATAACCACGTCAGTCTTTCTTTAATAACCAACGTCAGTCTTCCTTTAATAACGTCGTACGTACCTAAGGCCGAATGTAACGAACTTCATTATGGGACTTGCCCGGCCAGTATGACGTACGCCATACGCTAGTAGTCATTCTACCGCTAAAACTCACGTCTAAACTTACACTCCTCACGCCTAAACCGATAATAGGATTTCTCTCTAATTTTACGTCCGAGTATAAATGTGTCAAATTGATGACTTTCATTACGAAAACACAAGATATTAATCTTGAAAGAGTATATAAAAAATTATAAAATATATACATTTGTACACAATGTAGTTTCAATGTGTACAAATTTATATATTTTATTATTTTTTATATAGTCTTTCAAAAATTATATGTTGTGTTCTCTTGATGAAAGTCATTAATTTGACACTTTTATACTAGGACGTTAAATTAGAGAGAAATCCTGTTATTGGTTTAGGCGTGAGGATTGACGCATTTTTAGCGGTAAAATTACTTACTACTTCGGAACGCTCTTAATTAATAACGAATGGGTCAACGGACATATTAGATGCTTCCAGTTATAAAAATGTGAATGTGTTTAACACAACTTAGTACAACGTTCAGTTTGCACGTCAGGCGTGTGTAAGCCAAAGTGTGGCGGAGGACATTCATAGACCGCGTGGACTGTACCTGGTCGTACAATGTGTACACAAGGAAGGGGCGCCAAGTTGGTGTCAAAACGCGTACCTGGAATAGATTCATGACGTCACTGGGAGTTGGACGTGCGGGGGCGACCGGGCATTTACTTGTTCCTTCAACTTAAACCCGGACCTGAGACAACACGCGCTCTTTCTCACGGGCTATTAATGTATATAGTACCTTGGTTTTTTTACGTGCGTGGTTGGTTTATGATATTTGATTTTTTTTTACCAAAATGAGCTCAGGTCTTTTACATTGGCATTTACAAACACTAGGACTCTTTAAACTTCATTTAACAAACAAATTTTAATTTTCAAATATCCATATTATCCATATCAAATTATAGGAAGTGTAACTGAAAATGGTTTTATCAAATACTTTTCAAAAATTGAGTGCAGTACAATAAAATATCAATATGGCTCAGTTATATATTGAAGAATTTATAACTCAACTTACTCTGGTTATTTCCAGAAGAAAATGTGTAGTTCGACCGAGAATACGACCGTTGAATGTGTGCGTATTGCGTAACATCAGTTTCTTAGCATAATATTTTATAAGACACAAATTGAGAAAAACGTATCTGACACCTTTTTGGTGTTCGAATTTAACCCTATTATTAATTTTTAAACACTTGAACCCTCTATTTGTCGCTTTACGATCTAAAGTTCGTCTCAAACCAACATCCACACCGGTAAAGTGGACTCCTCAAAGGAAGGCTTATTTCTCGTTCACTGTTCCAAGTTTGTAAACGTCAAGCTTGTCACCGGAATAGATGCACAGCTTAAAAAAAAGTGGACACTCGCCAACAGATGTCCAAGGGTCCAAACCACCCGCTTGACAATAACGAAGACATTATACCTGAGACGATTCTCTAGCTGTCCTCGCAAGCGTTGAAGGTCCATGGCCATGTGCTTAGGATAATTAAACATTAATCCATGGATTTGAAGCAGAATAAGTAAAGATAAACTAAAGTGTATTTATTTACTAAATTTGCACTTAAACATTGTAACTTATTACTAATTCAGTCAAGATCTTCTGTAAAATGAATGTCGAATTTCTTATGTGTAGGCGCAACATGAAACAGTTACAGGTTTCAAGATAAATATACATTACACTTTGAATACAGCTATTTATTTAGATTCTCTACTAGCATTGAAAGTAAATGCTTCCATTAATATCAGTTTGACTAGGGTAACGCATTGCATATATTTTATTTATTGTTCTGAAGGGACTGTCGAATAAAAAGCAGCAAGCATTAATATTACTTACACAGAGAGACATTTGCAAACCTCTACCGCAAGACATTATTACTGTAGGAGTGAGTTATGAGGTGCTCCGTCCCTCACTGCTACACCAGTGCCTAGGATAGACTGGCACTTGAGATAACTCCAAAGTGAGTTTAGTAAATCAATCATTATCATAACTAATAATGTTTAGGTGAACACCATGTAAAACAACATAAGCTAATGTGTAGTGATTGAGGTAATTATATTTCAACTGACATGGTCATATTATGACGTCAGTCTCTTTTCTTTCAGTCTTTTTTCAGATGCAGAAAAGTGAAATAAAAGAAAGGTGAGTCAGTGAGTGTGTGTAATTAATGAGGTTCAGGGACGAGTCAAAATATGCACAAGGGCCCTCTTTCCACTTTCCAGGCACCGGTCACCCAATCACCCTCCTCAACCGGATTTAGAGACTGAAATTCATATATTCATATTTCTAATACATATTCATAAAATATATGCTTAGTCACTTGAAATGGGTGGTTCTAGTGTGCATCTGTGTGGCTTACATGATGGTTCACATAATGGCTCATATGACAGTTCACATAATGACTCACATGACTGTTCACATAATGGCTCATATGACGGTTCACATAATGGCTCATATGACGGTTCACATAATGACTCACATGACGGTTCACATAATGGCTCATATGACGGTTCACATAATGGCTTACATGACGGTTCACATAATGGCTCATATGACGGTTCACATAATGGCTCACATGACGGTTCACATAATAACTCATATGACGGTTCACATAATGGCTCATATGACAGTTCACATAATGGCTCTCATAATAGCTCACATGACGGTTCACATAATGGCTCTCATGATGGCTTACATGACGGTTCACATAATGGCTCTCATGATGGCTCACATGACGGTTCACATGATGGATCATATGACTGTTCACATAATGGCTCTCATGATGGCTCACATGACGGTTCACATAATGGATCATATGCCTGTTCACATAATGGCTCTCATGATGGCTCACATGACGGTTCACATAATGGATCATATGACTGTTCACATAATGGCTCTCATGATGGCTCACATGACGGTTCACATAATGGCTCATACGACGGTTCACATAATGGCTCTCATGATGGCTCACATGATGGTTCAAATAATGGCTCCCTACATTGAGATACATCATAAGTCCCAACAAAAATAATAGTTTAAAATATTGCCTTCGAATGTAATCTCTTGGTTATATGGTAGTACGTAAATATCCAGGGAGCCGTGATAAGCCCACAAAAACGCTGACTCAGATCATTCAGTATGTATTTTACAAAATCTTTAGGAGATATTATGTATTATTTTTTTCTCTCATCTGAGCCCGAGGTAGAATTCGAGGTGACTACCACTCATTCCAAGGGACAAAAAGGAGGGCAGTTCCCTTTTTCTTTTCACTTCCACTTACCGCTTTAAATCTAATTTTTTCCTCCTACTTGTGATTTTCTCCTATCCACTTCTTCGACGTCATATGACCTAACGGTTGATTGCTTCGCTAACAACAACAAATAATATATCAATGCTTTCATTTGTTTAAGCAAATCAGATCCGTGAATGAATTTATTTACGTTTAACAATCTTTATGTGGCTACTCTAAAATACGCATCCTGAAGAAATCCTATTTTCTCGGTATACTTCACAAAAAATAGTGAAACATAATTCAGCAAACCTCGACATTTATCTAGTAACATTTCTCAAATTTTGGGGATACATAAATAAAAAAAAACTTGTGATGATTTAAATTATAATTCCCTTAAAATTAGCCTCAGTTAACGTTACAGCGGCAACTCAAACGCAAATCAGCATCACCAACATGTGCTGGAGTGAACATTCTAAACTGCGTTTGTGTTTACCTGCATTGGACACAAGAACACCTACATATTATATTCTATTCCGCCAATATTAACAGCAAACAAATGTTTGTCAACATCATCAACATGTTTCAACATCAACATGTGTGTCTCATATTCTCACCACGGTTTTCCATCCCGGAAAACGGTACACAAACAGCTGGTGCGTCATTGATACCAAAAGAGATGGCTCACTGATAGCACACAATGCTCTAATTGGGGTGTAGTCGGTTCGATTTCGCTGTAGTATAATACTAACCAGGTTCAAACCAGTAGTATTGTAATGTTGTACGGACATACATGATAAGTATTGCACGCAATTAACTATACTGTTCATATTTTTTCCAAAACATAATTATGTATTGGCTCGTTTAATCACCATTTACTAAAGGCAGAGCTATGCGTACCCTGGATCTATTCTATCCTGTGTACATGGATGGCAGGGAAGACGGGGGGGAGGGGGGTTAGTTTAGTAACAAAACAAATGTTGTGATTGGGTAGATATTCCTTGACAACCATAAACAGTCATAATAAAGTGGGCTATCTAGATACATAATTGGGGGGGGGGGGGGGGGGAGTCTTGTAGTGACCATGAGATAGATATATGTAGTCAGAAAACCGGTTTCGCTCTCAATGCAATGTTTGGTGTTGTCTTAATTGGGGGGGGGGGGGGGGGGGGGTATTAAAATTAAATGGGGTTTTAAGCTTTTAGGTTGCTGATTTGGATAATTTCCCCAGATTCATTCAGAATATCATCAGTATCTGCTGTTATTGTACTGTAAGCGAGCGCATATAAAAAGTACGTAAACGGTAAAAGCTAAATGATTAAAAATGCCATAATAACTTGCTGTACATTCATTTTAGTGAGGCAACCATTATGGCTGGAATTTCGGGGTGGGGTGGGGGGTGGGGGGGGAGGGGGCTGAAGCCCCCACAATCCTCTTGTATTCACCACTGAGTGGCAATTTTCCTGAATAGTTCCGTACAATAAAATATTCTCGGTATCAATAGCTTCTTGGCCAAATGTTTTATTCAAAACTAGAATAGAATGGGAGAAACAGACACGGAATAATTGCATTTATGTGGAGACGCAAAGTAACTAGACTAGTGAGATGCAATACTTCGCACGCAGTAGAAGAATACTTGATACTTGGTGTCGAGTTTCATACTGCCTTCAAAGTTGAATAAAATCTTCTCTTGTTACCTGCTCGTATTATTATCAACTCGTTTCATGTAAATATACAGCCCATGCACTGATGCTGGCCGGCTGTACAGCCGCCTCCAGATGATATGCATAGACAGTGTTGCTTGCCAGGTTATTGGTACAGGAGAACACAGGACACAGGTACAGGTCTGTGTCTGAAGCAGTGGCGGCTAGTCCGGGGAACTGCGGAGCGGCAGCACCCCCCACCAAATATTTCACGAGCCGCCACTGGTGGAAAGTACGTCCTAGATCACAAAAATACTCCAACATAACGAGATATTGGCGGCTCTGAGAACATTTTACTGATGAAGCGTAGAAAAAGAGAGTTACAAGTAGAAAACCAGATTTCGTCATGTCAATAACATTTTTATACGTAGAACGTTTCATGAAAACATGACAGATACTTGCCTCACCCGGTGAGCTGCCACTGCAGGCCTAGCATGGCGTATATGTTGGCATTGGTATCCATATTCCAATACAGCATCAAGTTTGAAAATCATTGTTGCTATTACACATTATTACGTACGTTCTGCCTCTTATATATATATATACGTTGAGACGTAAGTTTTCGTAGACAAACTGAGATGTTATAGTCCCGGCCCACACAGCACACCATAAGGAATGGATGTCCACAGGTAGTCCCGTAATGGACGTCCTGTACGGGACGTCCTATTTCACTCCACTGGATGTTGCAACATTTTCAGAAAGTCGAATGGACGTCCGTAGGACAATGTAAGAAGAACGTTCTAAACGAAATATATCGGCTGTGACATGGACGTTCGTGGGACATTGCGTATAGGACGTCCACCATTGAAATATACGGGATCAGACAGGGACGTCCGTACGTCATTGCGAATGGGACGTCCTTTATTAAGAAATACGGGATGTGACAGGGACGTCCGTACGTCATTGAGAATGGGACATCATACATTGAGAAATACGGGATCAAAGAGGGACGTCCGTACGTCTTTGCGAATGGGACGTCCACCATTCAAATATACGGGATCAGACAGGGACGTCCGTACGTCATTCCGAATGGGACGTCCTTTTTTAAGAAATACGGGATGTGACAGGGACGTCCGTACATCATTGCGAATGGGACATCATCCACGCAGAAATATGGGTTCAAACAGAGACGTCCGTACGTCTTTGCGAATTGGACGTCCTTTTTTAAGAAATACGGGATCTGACTGGGACGTCCGTACGTCATTCCGAATGGGACGTCCTTTTTTAAGAAATACGGGATGTGACAGGGACGTCCGTACGTCATTCCGAATGGGACATCATCCATGCAGAAATACGGGATCAAACAGAGACGTCCGTACGTCTTTGCGAATGGGACATCCGCCATTCAAATATACGGGAACTGACAGGGACGTCCGTACGTCATTGCAAATGGGACGTCCTCCAGAACTAAATACGGGATCTGACAGGGACGTCCGTACGTCATTGCGAATGGGACGTCCGTTTTTAAGAAATACGGGATCTGACAGGGATGTCCGTACGTCATTCCGAATGGGACGTCTTTTTTTAAGAAATACGGGATCTGACAGGGACGTCCGTACATCATTGCGAATGGGACATCATCCATGCAGAAATACGGGTTCAAACAGAGACGTCCGTACGTCTTTGCGAATGGGACATCCGCCATTCAAATATACGGGAACTGACAGGGACGTCCGTACGTCATTGCAAATGGGACGTCCTCCAGAACTAAATACGGGATCTGACAGGGACGTCCGTACGTCATTGCGAATGGGACGTGCTCCATTAAGAAATGCAAGATATCCTGGGGACGTCCGTAGGTAAATGCGAATGGGAGATGTTCTCTGAAAAATACGGGATGTGACGGGGACGTCCGTACGTCATTGAGAATGGGACGTATTCCATGAAATAATACGAAAATCAGTCACCAACGTTGAAGAACCCAGCTCATCTTGAGTAAGTATGCTCAAAAACCAGATCTACCCGAATATTTTTTGTATGGATAGAAAAGTGTACCATTTCGTAAAAAGCTGTTATCAAACGTGTATGCCCTGTTTAGAGTAAGAAACCAATGCAATTTATAATTGGATATTTTTGTATCATATAATCGGTCTTTCGTTACATTTAATTTATTTATATCTTGCCAAGAACAAACTATTTAAAGTATTTCGTATAAGAAACTTGTTTTTCCGCAAACGGTTCGTTCTACACAGTTAAAAACTGTTTTAAATCTAAATAATTTTTTAATCAGAAACGTTTACTCTTAAGACATCGATCTAAAAAAGGGTTAATTTAAATAAATTGATCTACTCGACTTTGAAAAATCAGCCCAATCGGTTCGACCATTAACGACGTACATCACATTGTGTAACTTTTGTGTTATAGTAAAAACTCGGGTGTTTATGTACATGTCTACCCCAATCTTTTGCTTGAAGCCGTGTCACAAGGGAAATATTAATATCTCATTCGATCTTAAAACACCAAGTACCGGGCGTATCGTGGGGCAACCGGTGACGTTCTGGAAGACGTTTTCATCAATGCGTCGCGACGCAGAACCGACGGCCACGATCGGCAAGTCGTATTGTGGATCTTTTTGACGTCTCATAGTGGTGATGAAAAATGGTCGTGCCACGAATTACTTCAAAAGTATACATCTCGGCAGTTGACTGAGCATATAAATATATATAAATGACTGAGATTTAACCGGCGACCTCCCGTATATTTTCTTGCGTCTTATCGCTGAGTCAGTCAAATTTGTTTGTCGAGTGATCGTCAAGATTATATTTTATGGTGTTAGACGCAAATCGGGACGGCAGGAAGAATTGTGTGAAGATAGAAGAATAAAGTAGTAGACGAACAATGTGATTGAACAGAGTCTGCCGACAGAGATACCTCCTCACGCGCTACACGCGGTACCCTCCTTCGGGAGGTCGCTGGTTCGATACCGTCCGCTGCTAATCTGGGCCCTCATTCCAGTACGTAAGCTGCAACCGGTTGCAAATTGCGCCCGGGTTACGGAATAGGAGGCACAGCTTTACAACCGGCTACAACCGCGTAAAACTGTTGTGGAATGAGGACCCCTGGAGTCTGGAATGAAAGTTTTTCCAACTTTTTCCTCTTTCAAATAGAGGGGCGTTTTGTGTACATGTGGTGGACTTTTAGTCACAAACCATGAGTGAGAATAAGAAAATAGAAAGAAATTTGAAAATGAGCGAAGGTATGCTTAACGATTTGTACGAGAGCCCTCTTTGCAGGCACCGCTCACCACGAGGAAGGACTTAGCCTACTTTGACCAAACAAAAATATTTAAAAGAAATGCATCTCTTATTTACATTTTGTATGTGATTTCCCCTGAGGAATGTATTTAAATATTGCGCCGTGAGCTTTCAGAAGTTGGCAGTTGTCGCTGGGCTGGCTATCCTGCACGGATATTCAGCCAATCAGCGCACTGGGCGCCAGCCGCCAGCCGCTTCGCGAGCTGGGGAGATAACAGTGAGAAGTGTTTAAAACAAGTGCGCGTCTGTAAGAAGTTTATCAACAAAACCAATTAATACCGCGATACACTTGTGCAGGCAAGATATATTAGAGACCTTGCACTCATCGGTGTCATTAGTGTCGAACAGTTATATAATTACAATTGAACTCAAAGCGAGAAGCTTCAATTAACGTTTTGATAACGTGTGTCGTTTTTAACCTGTACTTCCATCATATTTTGTGTGTTCGTTAGGATTCGAGCAATAATAATGTGGTTGGCGTATGTAATGTTGGCTATAGTCTTCAGCCTAACGTGTCTTCCGCGTAATCCGAACATGTAATGAGATGTACCACTCGGTTCCAGTGTATTGTGTAAGTGATTGTGAAAGTGTGAATCATCAAGATACAAAATGAGGCATGTCTTCGTATACCACGACGTATAGGCTATCGACCCGCACACGCCACACCAGCAACATAATGTAAGTACAATATTAAATGTAATATAATATTAGTACCACCTACAGAATAGAAGCTTATCCGTTTATGCATGTGAGTGTAGGCCTACATAGAACATAACCCTCAATCCTCATTCATCGCAGCTCCGGTATAAACAAGACTGTGGGGACGGACTGTGTTTTCATTAGCCTTCTTTGCAGCTGTGTGGGAGTACAAAGGATCCGTTGTTACGCGCCTGCTGTGGGATCTCAGTTTTCGTATTTGTTTCAATGCGCATTTAGTTCGCTATAAGACCAAAAGTGATGTCGTTTTATCTGTGCTTACTAGGGTAAGCTGCCTGCGATAGTAAAACGCTGTGGTTGTGAAGATGTATCATTAATACTTATCTGATTCTGTTTACCACTGACTGCTATTCATGTATTTTAACGCTGTACTGCCATTACACAAGTATCTACTCGTAGGCTATATAAAATTAATGACAATCTAGTAAATGTTACACAAACACCGCCTCCACCCCCCGCCCATCCCCTAGCCACACCGGTACCCAAAATATGTATGTAGGCCTGCCTCTTGAAACTTAGCAAATGTAACATTTTTCTAATTCTGGGTACAGTTTTTCATGTCAAAAATAAAATTCGCATGTACAATCGACTAGAAGTGCCGACGCCATGTTATATTAATTATTATGTAGATTAAAAATTTAGCGTACACAACAAGTCCTGCCCTCCTACTTGTATTTTTTCGGGAGTTGCAAAACACAAGCCGTTTTTATATTAGAACACAATCTCGTACAGTAATTTTTTAGTATTTTATGTACAGGAGGATTACGAGGGCCCATTTCCCCTATTACATAATATGTAAACCAGCAATGCAAGTTAGCCATAATCTGTAGCCTATGTTATGCCTGTTGCAATCAGGGGCAGCTAAACAGCAGGAGGTAGGCCTACATGTTAACTGTCTAAATTAAGATTAATCTTCCCCTTCCTCTTTATTTGGATAACTTGTAGGCCTACATATTTTTGTATATTTATTTTAGATATGCGCCTTTGCAATTTGTCTTACCTAACAGAGGATTTTAAATATAAACTTCCCTTTTTGGGTTGAAATCGGATGAACGATGGTTTAGGGCCTGCTCAGCTAACGTATGCATTAGGATTTTTCGTTTCCAACTGTGTTCATAGGAATAAATTGCAAAGTTTTGGTATATTTAATGTAACACTGCACGAACATTATTAATGTCACTATCACTTATGAAGTTATGACAAAACAGAATCGCATATAACCACTGACACACTAAAGTCGAAAGATACAATTACTACAAACGCAAATTGACGAACAAAATATAGGCTAGCCTACATAAAAGAGTATACCAACCTAGACTATATTTAATATTTATCATTGTTATAACATTTATTATTTTTAATACCTGTTTTATGTTTTAATAAATAATATTGCAAATTAAAAATCGACCACAACAACGACTGTCCAGCGACAAGGAACCATAATGTCTAATGAATGATCGAATGTTTTATCTTTGGATAGGAATTGTACGTCAGTTCCTTGTATAAACACGCCAATTGTGAGACTACGGTCGCGAAAGAGAATCGAAATTTTTAATCGGGTCAATTTGGCTAAAATTAATATTTTACAGTTATAGCCTACTATTTTCTATTTATGTATGTGATGTTTCATTACACTAATGATTCAAATAGTGGCATAAGTAATCGATTTGTTTTTCTGAATGTTTTTAATTCATTATTGCATTCTCATTGTATTAGCTTTTTTCGCACAATCCTATACATTCGTAGGCCTATAGCATAGGCATACATTACATTCACTTTTTATTTTAAGAGTGAGATTTATCGTTTTGGGATATTGTTCTCTTATCTTCGCAGATGCTGCTATTGGTCCGGTCGACGTCTTCTTCGAGTTCACGTACAGCTGCACATGGCTCAACACGTACTGGAGCGACTGTCCATTACCAATACCCCAATGCATACAACAATATTAATAAGGCCTACTAAAAGTAAAATCCTCATTTCTAGTACAATTTCTCCCAGGTTGTAAAACGTGATAATGTAACAAACAAACGCACTGGCTATAAGACGTGATGTTGATAATGCAGTTGGGTCTAAGCATACGTTTTAGTTCCATCTGGTCGGAGTGAAATATGTCGAGTGTTTTGTTTATGACAAGTGGGAAGTGCGTCATTGACAAAGTG
The DNA here is from genome assembly GCA_945910005.1 of Isoperla grammatica. Lineage (NCBI taxonomy): Eukaryota > Metazoa > Arthropoda > Insecta > Plecoptera > Perlodidae > Isoperla > Isoperla grammatica. The sequence continues at coordinate 74,255,894 of OX246738.1, forward strand.
TTTTTATTATCTCTTATCCCTCCAAATGAGAGTATCAAACTATCGCAATCGCAGCGCATGTTCATCCGAAGTGTAACACAATGAGTGAGTGCAATATAAATGAATGATATTATTATTTTATTATTATTAAAGTAAATGCGGAACAATGTGTCTATTGTCTAGATAGTCTGTTCACTACGAACATACTCGGTTTTGCTGATCTTACACAAACTGTCTGTGAATGCAGATGTTACAATAATAATATTCCTAATCTTATTTTTCTTCTTAGTATAAATTATTATCATTATTATTATTATTATTATTATTATTATTATTATTATTATTATTATTTTTATTATTATTGCTGTTGTTGTTGTTGTTGTTGTTTAAATTATGTCATTGACGAATTACCCTAAAGGTAAGGCTGGATATTTTTGGTAAAATTCGTCACGCGAGTACTGGGTTAGGTACTTAAAAAAAGCGTCACAACGATTTGCCATTGAATGTTTTTAAGGTTGAGTAATCACTTTAACATTTGCAATCGTCATTTTTCGTCGAAATTGAATGCGACGTTTTGCAATTAACAAAACATGAACATTAATTCAATTTCATAGATTACGATTTAACTATATAGCCTACAGTGCTTCATTCAGCTGCAATCAGAATAAATAAACTTATCATATTTCGTAAAACATTAATTTCTCTGAAAAGAAAACCTAATCAGCATAACACTTTTACAGTTGATTACCAAATACTGTCACCTAGCTATTTTTTATATACACCATGAATGAAAAATGGATGTAATTGAAAAAGATATATGATGATTGTAACCCTTCTAGTTTCATGTTGATAGAATGTTTTAAATCTACATTTTCATTTTGTAATAATATGTTGTATATGGACAAACTGTTGTTTTCTTCGCGAGTGCAAATTACTTTATTACTGTTCTGTATGTCACAGAAATTACTACTATGATATCTTCACCATGATTTAATAAAATATTTTGTAGTGAAATCTCCATAACGTTTAATCGTTTATAAATAACAACCCACCTCCAACCGGAGAGGACATTCAAAGGATACTGAATTTAAATTTATGAATTTAAATTAATTTATTTGAATTCAAATATTATTCAATTTATTGAGTTTGCATTCCGTAAGGTCGGCCAGGCTCGACCAGCCCGACTGCAGTATTCCGTAAGCATCTTTGGTCGACCAATAAGCCCGGCTCTTAGCGTTTCGTTGCTTTCCCGGTCATCATCGGTCGCGACTCAAAAGCCCAACGGCTTGGGCCGGTTATTGCTGATAAAACTGAACATGCTGTATAGAATGTTCTTTGGGTAACTTTAGGATACTCAAGTGTAGTGAAGTAATTCCAAATGAAAGATTGAGACATAACTACACTAACGACTCACAGAGACGGACAATTGTAAATAATGTAGAAAAATATCATTGAAAGAAAATACCCAAGGCTCCGCCATTTTAAAAGCACTGCCTTCTATTATGGCCTCAGCATTTCGTTGCACTAAAGGATTGCCACTCTCAGCCGAGCATCACATCGCGACCAAACATGGAAACTCCAGTCGAACCCGGTCGTGTAACGGAATGCAACCAGAATATCCTTTTGGACGTACTACAATCCATGCAAGACGTCCTTATCCACTACAGGGCTATAAAATTGTATAGTATAGCAAATGGCCAGTTGGGCATGTTATAGAGAATTTAACATGCTCAGATGTAAAATATTTTCATGCTCAATATGTTTTACCTTTTTTTAACCAGTCCACTTTTTGTAAAGATTGAGGCATGACTTCACATTTGTTACATGTTTCCGTTTCCTACTCTCCCATATACTAACTTTTCTTTGGTAGTAGGGGCTAAGTAAGTAAGTAATCAAAGACATCGGAAAACGGCCGTGGAATAAAAAGGATACGACTACCATCATACGTCATGCGGGACCTGCACGGGACGTCCGTCGGATCCATATTCACTGAACTAATGACCTGGTAGGGACAAAATTGACATATCCGGACTTCCATAGGACAATGTCTATGTGGGACGTAAGGTGGACGTCCTTTAGACTACTAGAGTACGTCTTATACGGGACCTGCACGGGACGTCCATCGGATCCATATTCACTGAACTAATGACGTAGTAGGGACATAAAATTGACATATCAGGACGTCGATAGGACAATGCCCCGGCGGGACGTACACCGGACGTCCTTTGGATTTCTAGAGTACGTCCTACGGGACCTGAATGGGACGTCCGTCGGATCCACTATTTGGTGAACTAAGGACCAGGCAGGAACTTGAAATGGAAAAATCAGGACGTCGATAGGACAATGCCCCGGCGGGACGTGAAACGGACGTCCTTTGGACTACTAGAGTACATCCTACGGGACTTGCACGGGACGTCCGTCGGATCCACTCTTTGGTGAACTAAGGACCGGGCAGGAACTTGAAATGGACAAACCAGGACGTCGATAGGACAATGCCCTGGCGGGACGTTAAACGGACGTCCTTTGGATAACTAGAGTACATCCTACGGGACTTGCACGGGACGTCCGTCGGATCCACTATTTGGTGAACTAAGGACCGGGCAGGAACTTGAAATGGACAAACCAGGACGTCGATAGGACAATGCCCTGGCGGGACGTTAAACGGACGTCCTTTGGATTACTAGAGTACGTCCTACGGGACCTGCATGGGACGTCCGTCGGATCCACTATTTGGTGAACTAAGGACCGGGCACGAACTTGAAATGGACAAAGCAGGACGTCGATAGGACAATGCCCCGGCGGGACGTAAACCGGACGTCCTTTGGATTACAAGAGTACGTCCTACGGGACTTGCACGGGACGTCCGTCGGATCCACTATTTGGTGAACTAAGGACCGGGCAGGAACTTGAAATGGACAAACCAGGACGTCGATAGGACAATGCCCTGGCGGGACGTTAAACGGACGTCCTTTGGATTACTAGAGTACGTCCTACGGGACCTGCATGGGACGTCCGTCGGATCCACTATTTGGTGAACTAAGGACCGGGCACGAACTTGAAATGGACAAAGCAGGACGTCGATAGGACAATGCCCCGGCGGGACGTAAACCGGACGTCCTTTGGATTACAAGAGTACGTCCTACGGGACTTGCACGGGACGTCCGTCGGATCCACTATTATGGACCTGGTAGGGTCATGAAATGGACAAACCAGGACATGCATAGGATTTAATAATTCTCCGGCGGGACGTAAAGAGGACGTCCTTTGGACTACTAGAGTACGTCCTACGGGACCTGCACGGGACGTCCGTCGGATCCACTATTTGGTGAACTAAGGATCGGGCAGGAACTTGAGATGGAAAAATCGGAACGTCCGTAGGACGTCCCGATGTCCCGGCGCGACGGCGCAGGGACGTCCATGGGACAAAGGTGTGCTGTGTGGGGGTACTCAGATAAGTCACATAGTTACTTTTTCGTTCTCAACCTAACAAGCACAAATCACTAACGTTTCTTGCCGGTTATTTAGTAAAATTTGTGTGCGTGAAGTTTCGGGGAAGAAAACTTGCCGGAAACCGGATAGACGTCATAAATATTGCGTCACTCCGAACGGGACACTTAGGTTCTTTCGTATCTTGACAGTTTTATAACTTAAATTAGTAGTTAATTAATTATTATTTTTTACTTTTTATTAACTGGTAACAAATATTTCATTACTATTATCTTAAAAGTGTAGGTACAAAGTAAGTAGTCCCAAAACATCCATTCTGGAAGGCGTGGCCAAGGAAGTAGCCGACGAAGACTGTGGTAAAACGTATCATGGCGGCTGAAAGTGTGTTCATCAATAATTCATATTTTTTGAAAATTCAAGAATATTTGGGTAAGTAAAATATCTTACATATTGAAAGTAAAAAATGTTTTTAAAAAGTTGCTCTATATTTTGTTAACGTTTTTGGAGTTGATCGGCTTGCGTGTTGTAAATTGCTGGCAACGTTGATATAATAGGGTCGTAGGCCTATCAATGTTTACGCCTAGGACCTAGTCCTAAGGCCTACCTACACATCGTAGCCTCTTGCCCTAGGCCCTAGCCTACGAAGTTATGACTGAAAACTGACCAGCCTAGGCTAGGCTAGGCTAGGCCTAATAGTAGGCCCAGTTGTGTAGGTTTATACTGTTAGCCAAAGACAAGATTTAGGCCTGGGCCCTAGCCGCCTAACCTAACCTAGAAGTAGGGCTAGGCCTAGGCCAGAATTGGGAAGAGAGTAGCGTTTTGATATTAAATTAGCGTTAAACGATAAGTAGGCTTAGACCTAGTCTTTATCTAGATCTAGTTCGATAAATTTGGCCTAAAAGTCATAACATCAAATAGGACTAGGCCTAGGTCCCTTGGGCTACATATTTTTAGGACATGTTTTGAATTGCTAGGGCCAGGCCTAGGCCTTTACATTACTATAGCCTATATAAGGTGTATGTGTTGCATTGTTCCAGATTGTGTAATAATGTCACAAGACCTGCCAGAAAAAAAGTACTATTCAAACGGAAGGCAGTGAAGCTGACTCAAGGTCAAGTGGCACTCTTAGCCCAGAGGAATGTTCAAGTAAGCTCACCATTGTTTCATTGTAGGCTAGTAGGCTAGTGGGGTCTAGGCATTGAGTAAGCCTACAAAATACTGTAACAAAATGTTACCCTTGCCGTGGGCCAACACAAATTTACAAACCCAAGCTACTGTAAACCCTACTGTCACAACTCACATACAATAGGGAATATGCGTCATCTTTTTTACCATTTTACTAGATTAGGATTAACTTCCTGAACACAAAAATATTTTATTTCGATGACATAGACAAAAGTTTCATTTGTAAAAACGAGCTGAAAGTTTCACATATATTTATGGCGGGAAAAACAGGGCATATGTCACTTTCCCTGTATCAGCAATCAACCAATCATGTAATGATAAATAAAATAACGCTTATTTGGAAATCATATTAAATCGAATGGACGTCTAGTACGTCTAATAATTAATTTTGAAGCCCAATTACTATAACAATTAAAAACAATAATACCAAACCTATTTTCATAAAATATCAGTAAATATTGGGTGTTGTTATTCATATAAAGCAGACTTGACAGCGGCTTGAGTAAAAATGTTGACAAGGTTAGTTGACTGACCTTGAAAATTTGATTGTTTCGTCTAGAGGCGGTGGAAATGTCCAAGGAGGTTATATGCAAAGTCATTCATATAAGCAGTGATTTACAAGGATTGTGACGTCACATACTTAGACCAGTAATATAGGTAGACGGAGTATGACGTCACCGCTAGATGGTGTTAAGTGCGCGGCAAATACGTTTGACATTTGACAAAGGATGTATTATTATTTGTATTTCCTCAAAAATAATTAGTGAAGGTACTATTAATCTTAGTTAACATATTTTTAATTTGCACTAATTGAAAATGATCATTTTTCTTTACACAACGATGTACTGTTTGTACTGTTCATACTCAGACGCTTTAAATTGCCGCGCATCCTGTCCCCACATCACGTGGTCTCAATGTTGGTCTCACTCGCGGCCGGTCTCTAGCATCGGCTTGCTCCGTCTACCTATATTACTGGTCTAAGGTCACATACCGTTTAAAAATAATAGTGCGGGAAACAGATAATCAAAATCTTTGAACATTTATAGAAGTATAATGAGTAAATTTTAAAACTTTTAAATTAGGTTTCTGATGTCTTCAGATGAATAACAATATATTCCACGTACTTTCAGAGCTGTAGAAAATTCATGCACATTCCCTATTGCTTGAAGTGAAATCAACTCTATTGACACGATTGACATGCTTACCGTGGCTTGAAATGTTTCAAACCCTGTTGCCACAATAACTGCGTGTAGGCCAACCATGGCTTGTAGTGTTTCAACTCTACTTACATGATTAATGTGCATAGGCCTACCATGTTTAGAATTATTTCAAAGATTAGCTGAATGTGTGAATAGATTCTTTAGTCTATATGGACACAATAATTTAATGAATTGCCAAATCGGACCCATATTCATATGGTTCATATGTGTCGTTAGTTCATAGTTGTTTCCTTTTAAATCACTTAAAATTGCCAAATATCCCTCCATCTCACTGGTGTAAATGGCTAAAACAGTCGGCCATTACTATTAGGCCTACTCACCGGTCTGGTGATGTCAGCCCAGTGTAGGCCTACCCAGCTCCTCGCATAACCTATTCACATTCCTTTCACACACATTTTTCACCAATATGGCATACCTCCAGCTGTTGTTTCTAATAACCAACACAATAACCTGAACGCTGCAGCTGGCACATGTCAGTCTTTATGTGCAAATCACTTTTATAACTTCACTTTGCGGGGTGAGAGGTTTAGTGTGTTCTTGCTTCTCCAAATTCCCCTCCTCGGTAATCTACCTTCCTTGGGCTGGTCGAACTGCCGCAGTCATAGTAAAGAGTTAGTATCCCTGAAGGACGTCTGAGTAATGTCCCACATCAAGTAGGCCTAGCGTATTTGGTTGATTGTAAGATGTTATTTTTATGTTGGCCATACAGCATTAAAGTCGAATTACAATTGGTTCTTCTTTCCATTTCAGACCGTTACCCAGCAAGTAGAGGAAGTATGATTAAAGGAAGAGGTGGAAATATTTGGTTGTGAAACCTAAGCTGACCCTGCCAGAAGCAGGAAACTACGATGGATGATGATGACCATTGTCTTGATGCTTTATTATTTGTATTTATTTATTACACATATTTTTATCGTTGTACTATTTTATTTATTGAAATATATTTTTTTTTACTTTGTGTTTATGTATTTATTTATTTATTTTATTGTAATTTGTTATTAATATTTTTTTCATTTTGTTTTCTTTTTATTTATTTGTATTTATAGTTATTTGTTTTAATTTAGTTACAGATATTTATTTTACATTTTGTTTTGTGTGTATGTGTTTATTTACTTTATTGTCAGCCCTACTATTACTATTTTTTTTTCAGTTTTTTGTTATTATTTTTTGATATTTATTTACTTGTGTTACTGTTTATGAGTGGAAGCCTGCATTCAAAATTATCATAGCCACATGTCTCTCCCCAGATCAATTATGAATTCATGTACAGTATATTTATTGCTAAGTATTTGTATTTATAATTGTTTATTTTTATTTACCGGTAGTTACAGATATTTATTTACATTTTGTTTGTCTTTATGTGTTTATTTACTTCATTTTTATTTGTTATTACTATTTTTCCAGTTTTTTTCGGGTTTTTCTTTATTATTTTGTTATATTTATTTATTTATTTATTTATTTATTTATTTATTTATTTATTTATTTATTTATTTATTTATTTATTTATTTATTTATTTATTTATTTATTTATTTATTTATTTATTTATTTATTTATTTATTTATTTATTTACTTATTTATTTATTTATTTATTTATTTATTTATTTATTTATTTATTTATTTATTTATTTATTTATTTATTTATTTATTTATTTATTTATTTATTTATTTATTTATTTATTTATTTATTTATTTATTTATTTATTTATTTATTTATTTATTTATTTAATTATGTGTTTTGCTGTTTATGTGTGGAAGCACAGATAACGAATTGTAATCGTTGTCTGTGGTGGAAGCCTGCATTCAAAATTATCGTAGCCACATGTCTCTCCCCATATTAGTTGTGAATTGTGAATGTATACAATATTGCAATGTTATTGTTAACTGAATGTGTTTTACCATATAGTTTTGTATTTGTGTTGGGGGATTATTTCCTTAGTGTGGTAATACGTTTACACTGACAGTTGTTCCGTTTCTTAACAATTCAGTTTCTTAATACTTGTGTCCAAAATGGTATGTTATAATTACACATTCTTTCCAAATGTGGTAAGATATAATTCATTTTATGTGAAATAAATGAAAATTGCAGTCTGTTCATTGGCTTGCATAATAATAATAACACATTACTTTTTAAATTAAATTTAATACACTTTTTACCCTACTTTATTCCAATAGATAGTTTTCCTTTTTAATATTTTGTCAGTATGTGTTGCACAAGTGTTTAATAGATGTACCTAGCGAAAAACTGAATGTTTACTTCATAATTAAAAACTGTAGGTGGTGGAGAAAACGATACTATACTGAAGAATAGGAAATGTGTGGTTAGTGGTTACATAAAAACATTCGTTTTAAGGGTGGGGGGGGGGGGGGGGGGGGGGGGGGGGGCGTACATTGTAGTTTATTAGGCCTATATAACGTTTAGTAAGACTTGTATATTTATTATTCCCTCGACTTGCGACTAGCAATCGGAGTAAATAATGATTATTTGGAAATTGTAACTGGAAATATTCACTTGTGTAACGATAATTTTCCGACGACTATTGAGACTGAAAAATTGCTATAATGTTCACTATCTGAAGACGTGTATAAAAATTAATTGGCCTGTTATTTGGATGAAAAATCGTACGCGGTATAAAATTACACCAAGGAAATTAAAATATTGTATGCAGAGCTATTTTATACTAATGCACGTTGCCCATAAAAAGTGTAACACACTACCCAAATACATTTCACGAAATCTCAGTATCCACAGGTCCATCCGTAATGCAAATATTTTTAACCAGCAGCCCTTTACCTTTCCTACAGTGTGTTTAAATTACTTTTATGCATGCGGTAAGGACAGTAAACGATGCCCCGTTTACGATTGCGCATGATAGGATTTCAATTTACCGCGCACCACTGCTTGTGAAATGTTACATCGCATAATACAAAGTCAACTTGATCTCCGCCTAGCGGAGGCTCGTCGAACGAGCCTCCGCTAGGCGGAGATCAAGTAGACCTTGGGATAATACATCGTCAAGTCTAGTAGGCCGTGAGCACGTGCCGAGGAGTGGCGACACCTCCAATATGGCGCATATTGGCGTAAAAAAGTAGTCCGCGCACGACCACGTCGTGAGAAGGCGCGGACTGTTACTAATGATTCAATGAACCAATCAACGGCATGTGACTTATCTGGGTACCGCGACTATACAGAGGGTTTTGGGGTATACGTCCACGTTTTGTGAGGAGGTTGGCGAGCCCAGGCGTTCGCGACGACAACACACGCGACCCGGACCTGTCACCTGATGATGCCGCAACATTTGTCGGCGAAACGTGGTGAAAGAAGGTATGTAAAAGAACAACCTCCTCACAAAACGTGGACTAATTCCCCAAAACCCTCTGTAACATATATATATATCTATATGGATATTTTCAAGAACACTCTTGACGTGGTTGTTATGTGAAATCCAGAAATGTTATGTGAAATCGGCAAGTGGGAGACCTGCGTTCGATTCCCAGTCAGGGTTGGTTTTTTAATATATATATATATATTGGCATACAAATACATTGTAAATCTTGATCTGGGTCCGACTATAAGTTTTTGGTACTGAAGTTGTAGCTTTTTGTTCAAACAAACAGGAAGCTTATACCTAATTTTAGAAGTGTTTAAAATAACGACATTTCTTTGCATATTACATAGCCTACTTATCATCCATAGTACACACATTTCTTAGTTATCACATTTTAGTAAAACATTGGCTTGCCCTTGGGATACAGTGACAGCACAGCACGGTACTGAATTATCGTTTTATGTTTTTTATTGGCTGTATTTTTTAATAAATACTATAGTGGTTTTATAACCATAAAATTAGTAAACACATAGGGCTACCATGCACAAAGAAAGATTGTGATATTAAAATATAGGGAAAGTCAACTCTATGGATTATTCATAGTAGCAATTTGAAGCTAAACATTTCCTACGAGGACTTTAATTAACGTAACAACGAAATGCATTACTGAATGATTTATCGATCTGACAGTTTGGAAGTCCAATCAAAGTGACTGAAACCCCCGGTGGGTTAAAACCAGTCACAGCTACGCTTCAAGCTTTCTCGGATAAATTTCTTTTCATTTTTACACGATCTATTTTGGGGTGTTCTCAATCCATCCACTGACAGCCTAAAATAGTTTCGACACTTTATTCGTGTTACGAAAATATGACAAGTGGATGAGATTGGTCTAGAGTATCTTGTGTACGTGCGTGCATGGTGTCCGTTTTATGGTGATAACTCTGCCCACACCAAAGCTCTTAACTTCGTTGGGACTCGTTGCTGAAAAGTAATAAGGAATAACACATTTTGAATGATTGTTATTGTGAAAATGCATCTTAAAGTTGATGCAGAAATACCAAAAATAAACAATATAAGAAATGAGTAATGTCATATTTTCTTAACCTTACATTGTACCGGATTAACATATCTTTGTATTTGTATATTTTACAAGCAATGGGAAAGTGCTAAAAAGGCAACTGTTAGCAATAATTATATTTCATAGATACCGAATGACCACAAACGAACAACGACAATAAATCCAAATCCCAAAGAGGTCAGGTAAAGGATTTCCACACTCAGTTTGCTGACTTCAAAAAGGCAAAAGGTTCTAAACGAACAAAATATGCGAGTATTTAATGTGAGCAGGAAAATCCATTCATTCAAAACTCACATTGCCTGAACTCCATTGTATGAGTTATAACTTGTATATAACTGTTACAGAAATACACTGCACACGTATAACCAACATAACTAATGTTCTCTTTCATTTCTAAGGACGCACGTTTTAATTTGAATAGCTCCAAATTGCTTCGTGCAAAGTACAGAAGTTTACTTCTAGGCATAAAGATACAAATAAAACGTACACGTCCTAATAGATCTGGCATTGTTTGATCACCATCATAACGAATGAGAGAGGGGGAGAAAGATTATTCAAAACTTCAAATTACAAATTACCGCACAGCCAAAGTGTATTTCCGAAACACGTTAGAAGTTATAACCTAAGTTTTCTGTTTACCACATAATGGTTCGATTGTTTCGCCATAGCAAGGAACTCAAACGGTCAACGTTTGGTTGCAAGGATGGCCGCCACTCGCACAGATGTGACGTACATGCAACCTATAAAGTTCGCAATATTGATGATTATTATGTTCGTAAACAGATGTTATTTAAGGTCCTCCTTTGTAAATCAGTTTTTATAACTGAATAGGATAGACATTAAATAAATAAATAAATAAATGTTGATAGTAAACAGTAAAAACCCAGTTAGGTTCTACTGTGCTATCCAATATGCACATTTGTTGGACTGCAACAATGGCTTGGTGTACTTGCTGGAACTGCAATACCAATACGTCAATATGGCCGCCAAAAATGTCCGTGATGTCACGTGACTATCAAGAATAGTTTATTACAACATCGGCAACAACGCACTCTGTGCGAACAGGTGCGTCTATTGTATTGTTGTGTAATGGGCATTGTTATTCTTATGGTTAATTTATAAAATTAAAATTTTTGTGGGTTAGTCCGCCACGTATATAATATATAATATATATATTATAATTGTGTAGGCTTTCACGGACGAGAGTCATACCATTCTTGGGTTCAAGCAACGTATATGCATTGTATTCATAGTTCCCACGTGACGTCACAGCGGCCATGATTGCGACACAATTTAATAAATTTAATAAATAAACCTAATATACAATTTAAAAATAAAAATGAGTAATGAAACAAATGAAAATTACCATTTTTACCAATCTTATTTAAAAAACAGGCTGGATTTTTAAGAACTAAGCATTTATGTGTTCTACCACAACAGCCTTCAATTGTTTCTCCATGGCAACGTCAAAGTTTGGTCGCAAATGTGGCCGCCACGCGCAAAGATGTGATATACGTGCAACCTATGAATACAATGAAAATGCCAAATCAATAACATAAAATAAAAATAATTCATTACATGTTTTTTATTTCTATATTTGACGTTTCGTCGGAATGACATCCGGCATTTTCAAAAACAATTTTTTAAACGAAACAAAATATTTAGTAACAACACACATTCAAACACTTAGAAAAAATACAAAACAAGCGAATTTAACCTTTTGAGAACTATGCGTTTTTGACTGGCTTCTTGTTAGTCGACCCAGAGGACTTGGCTCGTATATATATATGATTTCTTAGATTTTGTTGGTTTCCAAATGTAAAGCACGAACATATTTTTGACGGTAAACTAATCCATCGTTTATGTCAGCGAAAATTGGAAAATTAACACATATATATATATATATATATATATATATATATATATATATATATATATATATATATATATATATATATATCTCTAACAACGTACGACGTGTAGACTCATCTTTTTCAAGATGTACAAAAAGAAAGAATAAAAACAAATAAGAACAACAACAACCAAAAACACTTACATACAAAATCAAAACCACTGCCACAGTGGATCATTCTGAAAATAAACGTTGGATTGGTTAAAAAAATGTTTTCATATTGTACATTTTGCAACCTAAAAAATCTAAAAAATCAAAATATCAAATATATAAATATATATATATAAAAATCCCGTGTAAGGGTACGATTTAATAAGTTGATAAAGTTACTTGATTGTTGCTACGAGTACGCTCGCACTTGCTAATATGCAAATTTTCCACAGCCCGATACACAGTCAAGCAATGCGCTAGCTGTACCTATGTCCAATAGTTTTAACTGGTCAGCCACAAAGTAAGATAATTAAATCTGTTAAAGGTAGTGCATGCTCACGGATCTGAGAGACCGGCGCTGCCACCACCGTTCGTTTGTTGTGCTCCGTCGTGTATCGGGCTACACTAATAAAGCGGTGCGACAGACGACAGAACTCGGCCAAGTTTATCAATATCGTCTATCAGGGCCGCATCAGTATCAGAAAGGGGAACGGTCATCGAGAACTGTGGACAACGAGAACGAACATTGTTAGTGTCAACGTTACAAAACAAACGGTGGCCACCGAGAACTGTAGACAACGAGCATTGTTAATGTCAACGTTACAAAACAAACGGTGGCCACCGAGAACTGTGGACAATGAGAACGAACATTGTTAATGTCAACGTTACAAAACAAACGGTGGCCACCGAGAACTGTGGACAACGAGAACGAACATTGTTAATGTCAACGTTACAAAACAAACGGTGGCCATCGAGAACTGTGGACAACGAGAACGAACATTGTTAATGTCTACGTTACAAAACAAACGGTGGCCACCGAGAACTGTGGACAACGAGAACGAACATTGTTAATGTCTACGTTACAAAACAAACGGTGGCCACCGAGAACTGTGGACAACGAGAACGAACATTGTTAATGTCTACGTTACAAAACAAACGGTGGCCACCGAGAACTGTAGACAACGAGAACGAACATTGTTAATGTCAACGTTACAAAACAAACGGTGGCCATCGAGAACTGTGGACAACGAGAACGAACATTGTTAATGTCTACGTTACAAAACAAACGGTGGCCACCGAACTCTGTGGACAACGAGAACGAACATTGTTAATGTCAACGTTACAAAACAAACGGTGGCCACCGAGAACTGTGGACAACGAGAACGAACATTGTTAATGTCAACGTTACAAAACAAACGGTGGCCACCGAACTCTGTGGACAACGAGAACGAACATTGTTAATGTCAACGTTACAAAACAAACGGTGGCCACCGAGAACTGTGGACAACGAGAACGAACATTGTTAATGTCTACGTTACAAAACAAACGGTGGCCACCGAACTCTGTGGACAACGAGAACGAACATTGTTAGTGTCAACGTTACAAAACAAACGGTGGCCATCGAGAACTGTGGACAGCGAGAACGAACATTGTTAATGTCAACGTTACAAAACAAACGGTGGCCACCGAGAACTGTGGACAACGAGAACGAACATTGTTAATGTCAACGTTACAAAACAAACGGTGGCCACCGAGAACTGTAGACAACGAACATTGTTAATGTCAACGTTACAAAACAAACGGTGGCCACCGAACTCTGTGGACAACGAGAACGAACATTGTTAATGTCAACGTTACAAAACAAACGGTGGCCACCGAGAACTGTGGACAACGAGAACGAACATTGTTAATGTCTACGTTACAAAACAAACGGTGGCCACCGAGAACTGTGGACAACGAGAACGAACATTGTTAATGTCAACGTTACAAAACAAACGGTGGCCACCGAACTCTGTGGACAACGAGAGCGAACATTGTTAATGTCAACGTTACAAAATAAACGGTGGCCATCGAGAACTGTGGGCAACGAGAACGAACATTGTTAATGTCTACGTTACAAAACAAACGGTGGCCACCGAACTCTGTGGACAACGAGAGCGAACATTGTTAATGTCAACGTTACAAAATAAACGGTGGCCATCGAGAACTGTGGGCAACGAGAACGAACATTGTTAATGTCTACGTTACAAAACAAACGGTGGCCACCGAACTCTGTGGACAACGAGAACGAACATTGTTAATGTCAACGTTACAAAACAAACGGTGGCCACCGAGAACTGTGGACAACGAGAACGAACATTGTTAATGTCAACGTTACAAACTAACTGTGTTGGCCAAGTACAATAATGTCACCTTCACCCTCTTCATCAAGCTTACAGAAGTTGCCACCATAGCAGACAGACATGTCGAGATGAAGTGCTCGATTGTCTTTACAAAGAGAAAAGTCTTTGCAAAGAAGATTGTAAAATGCATGTGTTGTGCGTGAGTACAGTAAGTAAGTAGTGAACCTTAACCCTGGCGTATGTCGCATTGGCAACGTAGATATAAGCAGAATGCGGCTATTGGCACGAAGCGATGTTCCTGTATTCTTGTACACTTTCTGAGATAGTTCGAGGGTGTACAGGTAACTCTTTACAAAAACGTTATGTGTATAATGTATAATGCATAACACATAAGACGTAAGCGCGCAAGAAACGTAGGCATAAAGGGTTTAGAGACGAAGATGACATTCATAGAGTTCTTTGGATTTGACTATATTCCATTGGAAATTATTTGGCTACATACGAAGCTTGAAAGAATGATTCTCCAATTCCCCCAAACTATATTTACTATACGGATTCGTAATTGAATGTAGTAGTCAAACATATTAAAGTAGATACAGTGTATTCCACGTAGAGATTGCAATGTACTTGGTTGCAATATCTGCCACTATCTACCCCCACCCAACCCCTTGTGGCGAGTGCAAAAGTTAGTATGTGAAATACCTGTCAAGGTGTCGCTTATAGACTTTTGCACTTACCACAAGGGGTAGACAGTGGCAGAGCAATCTTTTCGTGGAAAACACTTCAGTTATTCAGTAGGTTGACTCAAGTTTTTGTGAGTTGTTTTATGGTTTTAGTCGTAACTTCAGGAATAGAACCACTTTCTTATCAATTAAAACAGAGAATTATAGCCTATCCATATGTCTTAAAACAGGCACTTTCTTGGGGACGCCAGTACGTATATGTGCTATGTTCCAACGTTACGTCTACGCGTTATGTCTTGTCCATTACATATTATGTCTCTGTGGAAACCCGCCATAACAGCGAACTGTTAGACCGAACTTCAACCAGTGCCGGCTCCAGGGCCGTGCGGACAGGGCGGTGGCACAGGGCCCCGCGCTTTAGGGGCCCACAATTGTTGCCAATACATTATGTCTTCATCTTTTTAGGTGTGTTTTAAAACAAAAAATATAAAAGTATAAATTTAATAAAAAATCACCAATATCTCTTTGCTAAAGGTTAATTTTAACATTAGAGTGCCGAGAGTAGTCCTGTATCTGCTAGGGGCCCCACGCTACGCCACTGACAAACGATTGTTTCGCCCGCCACAATGCTCGCCTCAAGGCGCAGGATGACGACCGTGAATGATGCCAGACAGAGTCAGATAGAGTAGAAATGGCTACTACGTTTCCAAACGTTCGCAGTAGAAGAAAAGATATGTTTTCTAATGAAAGCGACGACGAACGAATCGAAGATTCTGAAAAACTGATTCAAACAAGTTTTTTTGACACTATGGTTGATACTGCGTTAGTGACGTTAGACGAAAGATTCGATATGTTAAATACTGTATGCGAACTATTCAGTTTCATTTCAAAATTCCGAAAAATGAATTCTGACAATGTTAAAAAATCAATAAACCTTCTTCAAAATTCATCTAGTATTAGATAGAGCTAATCACGGCCCTTTAGATCTTCAATGACAACAATTTAAGAACGAAGGATACCTTTACGTCAAAAACCGCAGCAAATTGTCATGTTTTAATGGGGCTTTGCACTGCCACATTCTCCCACTCGCAGCGCCAGCGTAGTGCCAGCCCTCAGACAAGGTCTACTTGATCTCCGCATAACTTAGCCATGAAAAAAGGGCTGATTTACCCATCCAGGAGGCTCTGGACTTGAGCTCGAACTATGGTGGCGCTACTTCTATTCCAATGTCTTTGGCATAATGCTGCCATCACAGCCTGCTGGATGGGTCAAGTAGACCTTGTCCGCGCTGATTTACCCATCCAGCAGGTCATGGTTTTGAGCTTGGACGGTGGTGGCGCATTCTACGTCAAGCTTTGCGTGCAAAGCCCCATTCTATCTTAAGAATGGACCTCGAAATCGAAAATCTGAAAAATAAGGATTCTGTGGTTTGGTAAGCCCTACACACCGAATGATAAATATACTTAACATTATAATCAGTATGACTGTGATACCTATTTTAGCGATGGAAATAATACTTTTCACAGTGTGCAGGACTCATAGTCGTACAACCCCTCCCCCCCATGTCGTTAAAACTCTGAGCGACACCGAGTTCTCTCCACAAGGCAACAATACTCCTTCAGTAAGAGCCTATACCTCTGATATCAGAAGCAGCTCCAGCACTCACAGATGTGACTAAGATGAGAGGAGTATCCTTGATTCTACATCGGTCGAGGAGTTCACTGTTATACCCATGACGTATACATTATGTCTACGAGTGTGCATTGGTGTTGAAACCGCAGCACACAGCGCTCGTTCTAATTGAGAGAAATATCGTTGCAGGTCTGGCAAAGTTCGAGATTAGTTTCATGTTTTAGCTCTGCTAATCCTCGTCCTCTATAGCTCGTTAGAGGCGGTCAAGGGACGTGCTTTGCTTTGCTTTACGCGTTGCAACGTCCAGTTTACTTCGGACCTAACACAATTCGCTGGGCGAGAGAAGTGTTTCAATCGACGCGATTAAGAGTTCTCGGCGTTCGCGTGTAGATGATTATTCTGAAAAACAATTACTTGGGATAATCTTTGTTTCACGATTTTTTTTGTTCAATAGATCCCAAGATTTTATTACATAGGATGTATTCACGTATTGCGCATGATGGCCACATTGGAGGCCACAATGGCATGTGATTGGTAGTTCATTGTTACTCTGTTTCAGCTGGCGTTTGATGCAAATTCAACTGTTCTCTAACTTTGATTTGCTATTATTACTAAAAATCAACATAACCAAACTCTTTTGTCTCGACAACTCTTTTAATCGTTTACGAAAGCATACAATTATCATTTTCGTACACTTTATCGGGGTATATACGAGTTCAAACTTGTCATATTTCCCCGTAAACAATATTATTCGTTTTCTATTGACAGCTAAATGAAACTTGAAATAGTACTATAGGTGGCCTCCAATATGGCTGATGTGACGTCACGTGAATACTCCCTATCTTGTATACATGTTTGTACCGGCGGTAAAACAACCTAACGGCAAAAGTAATTACATAATTATGTTCCAAAACAATGTAATGTGTTCATAATAAATATACTATGTCCTTCACAATTTTTATTTTTTCACTCAACTGTGTTTAATGATGAGAGTTTTTCTTTTACCCAAGTTTCATGAATATTTGAGAAGTTATACTGGGGTCGACATTCAACGATAGACGATTTTCAGAACTGATCTAGCTAGAGGGCCATGATTACTTCTATCTAAGGCTCCTTTATAGATTAATGACAACAATGCTCAACAATAACAACGTGTTTACAAATGTTATGTTAAGGTGCATTTTCCACTGTTGTGCAATATTTGTCATTGAAGATCTAGAGGACCGCGATTTATTCTATCCTCGGGTCCTTAATCAATTCTGAAAAAGGCCCGTGACAGTTCAAGAGTTTACGTGTTAGCCGCACAACATCAAAGAGAAGGGAAGTCTGTCAATTAAAAATATTAAAATCAACTTTTGCTCAACTCCTTTATTTCCACGTGATCGAGAAATGCGAGGTAACGTAAAGTCCGCGTCAAGAGTAACGCAAGTAACGCAACATCACCGTCATTCAAGAGACTCGGATCAAATCATGGATTGCGACGCAAATTCAGAAAAAACAAAATAGGCCTACATTGTCCTATTTAGGAAAACAACCTCACCATTTTAAGCTTTTGAAAAAACGTCGGTTTAGCTTTTGTACAAATAATGCGTTGCACGCGTTAACGTTAAGCCCAATAAAAACAACTGCCTATGTCATGAGCGACTAATGCGTTATATCGCTGGTTGTGGCATCCAGCCGGATTACGATAATTATGTAAAAATAAATATCGTGTGGAAATCGCCATGATAAAGTGTGCAGCCATATCAATAACGGATTTACACTGATTGATATATTTGGGGTCAGACGTATCAAACCGAAAATATGTTTCGGAATTAGTACAAGAAGCTAGCTCTTAATCAGGAGGTCGTCGGCTCGACTCCCGCTACCAGCAATTTGGGGTCAGCTAGGGATGTCAAAAAGCGTGTTTTTCACAAAACGTTTACACCTCGTCCATCAACACGTGTACACAGGCGCGTAGGAAGAAGGAAGAGTAATGGGGGGAATCCCCCCACTTTTTTCTGCGACCCACCAATTTAGCGTTTTAGGGACCCAGTTATGTCACACATCCCTACATAGGCCTACACAACCAAAGAAAACGACGATTTTTTTAAAATTTCGTATCTCCCGCGCTATAACTTTTGTTAGTGAACTGTTAATAAATTAGTAAATAATAATTAGTTTAGGTAGTGTTGGGGTAGCGCTGACTGCACTTCAGTGTGAGGGAGGCGTCCTGTGGCACGAGAACATTGGTATCAATGGCGTAGTTAGTGATTTAGTGATTTATTTAAGCCTAAAAATTGAGAAATAACTGACATAGCAAAAATCATTTGCGCGGGGTCGCTCGTTCGATTCCCAATACCGGCCCTGTGACTGAACATTTAACTGAGATTCTAATTACAGCTTGACTCTAATTTCTAATTACCTTACTTCAAAATTTACCTGAAAATGCGCGTCAACACCTTCTTATTGTCAATGTTATTATTATTTGTAGGTACAAATAAACAGGCTTTAAGCGATGTTTCCCCGAGTACGTTTGTGTGACAGACGACCTGGATTGGATTCACGGTCGGGGCAAATTTTGTAATGGCAGGTGCAATCACCGAACTATTATTATTTATTACATTATAAAGTCCAAGAAAAAAACATTAGAAATGCCTTGTTATTGTATCGTTTTTTAATATTTGCTACAGTCGTAAAACCTGTGCCAGCCCAGATTGTTGACAATGCAATGAGCATATATGTCTCGTAAACACGGTTTCTGCGTTCTGTGTTCGAATCCTAGCTTGGACATGGATGATTGGCGACGTTGTCTCCTCTTCATAAATCCCTCATCGTCTAGATTACTGTCGTTGCCAAAATATCCGACGTGTTTGGGTCTTGTTTCCGATCTACGCGCCTGGCTATAACGTGCCAGCTGTTTTATTGTCGGAGAACAAGTTTACACGAACTGGGCATGTTTGACGTCAGAGATCAAAACATTTCCAGCATGGGCATCTTATTGCCTTAGAAATAACAAATTCCTTCGTGATATATTTTTATTTTTAAACTTTAGGACACGCCTTTCGTCCATTCGATCTAAATTTAATAACACTGCGAAGGTCCACAGGTTATCTTTTTATAGTAATTTGTCAAGCGAGTTATTTCCACGGGGCGTTTGATTCCCAACGCATTCCAGGCCCCCTCAAACACATGTTTCTGAGGGAAGAGTGGCCACCTTCGTGCGTGTCCTTGCAAGTCAATTAATAGCCTCCTTGCAGAATCGGTCCACCGAGATTATTTCGGACGTTCGACCTAAAATAACATGATGAAATGTTGTTTGCTTCCTGTTTCTCAATGACATTCTTAAAGAAATATAAATCTATTTACACATGAGTTGGGGGAAAAATGCCTACGTACGTAGAAAGAGATTCGAATTTCTATTTTCATGGAAACTTTTTTGTGGGATCCCTGGAGATCTCCCGTAGGCCTCTAGTGAGTAAACAAGAGATGAAATCCTGAACACAGATGTGGATTCAGGTCCGAGATAGAGAGAGATGCATAATGGAGGAAACGGTGCAAACTGTAAACGAGAATCGGGAATGTGGTTCACAGGTATAGTTTCCGTACAAGAGATTGTATAATGAGAACGGGAATGTGAGAATAACGTTCTATCTGTTAGTTTGAATAATTTATATTCATTATCATACTGTTACTAAATCGCGACACGTGCCGCTTCGCTTTGACCCATATTCAGCAGATGTACCCAGGATAAAATATGCTCTGTTGATAATGACTAGAAATACGTGCAGAGGGCGTTTTGTGTATATATGCTACAAAGTGCTATTTTTTTCAATCAATCCCGAGTTTTCTGTTTCTAAGTTATTGTATTTAACACAGTATTTACACTTATGTATGATAAATGCAATTAAGTTGATTTTAATTTTAATGGTATGACATAATTTAAAAATAAAAACGTGAGAAAACTTTATTCTCAAGTTTTTTTAATGTTGTCAAAAATTAGATGCACAAAATGATATACAATTGAAAAAGCTTTTAACACCTTTGATACAGATATTTTGCACCATACGTTTATCACGTCAATGTACGATATTATTTTGTAGACTTGGCTAAGGGCGGACGCAACACAAGACGATGAATAAATCACATCGTTGATGAACACATTGTTTCCTTTCAACTTCTTGGATCTCAGAAACATCCTGGCACATTTTAAGAGAGTAGTTTCAAAAGAGAAATTAAAACACCTTTATTTTATTTCAAGAATTTGTGATCTTGGAAACATGTAAAAAGTTAGTCAAGATTAACAGAATACGGAAATTATTTTCAAAATCGTGATAAAGTGCCGATTTGCTAATGTCATCCAATAATGTGATGTTCTACACACATAATTTAATGAGCTATGAAATGCACCATTATGTATTTACTTACTCTCAGAATAATAATATTAGATATGAGTTTCTTTAGAAATTATATTAGGTATTACACTGCGTTTAAAATACACACAGTAATATTTAAATGACTATATAAGGTATCACAAGAATGTTCATTTCATTGGAAAGGTTATATGATGTAAATGGGCGGATCAAAACATTAACGCAAGTTTAGTACAAAAAGAGCCAAATAAACGACATTGCTAAAATATAAAAGAATTTCAAGAATGTTCTTTAAAAAACAAGGGATAACTAGAGTTACTGTTTTTAATTTTACTTGTTCTGTCCTGTTACTAAGTTTACTCTTTTCGCAATCCATCTGCTTCAATTACAAATCACAATGTGCAGCAAGATTGCAAATCAGGCAAAGTAACTATAAAGTTAAGTAACTTTAAGGTAATTATCCGCAACAACGTTACATCCTTTGAACGTGTATATGTATATCCTCTCCGCCAGCTCGCAGAACTTCACGTTATTTCCCACAACAACGCATATTTACATTTAACTTGGCTAGACTCCTCAACTCGCCACGGGTTTGACAAGCCAATATTATTGTAGTGTGGGTGTAAACAAAAATCTTAAAATAGTCTTTAAATTAGGAGCTAAAGTAATGAATGAAATATCTTTCTTGTCTTCTCAATGGTTACATCTCCTCATCCTCTTTAATGTTTATTACGGCATCTGAAAGCAGGTTTACACACAAAACTCACCCCTGGACTCGAACCTACGCCTACCCTCCTGAATAAGAGGCGTCTAGGGGATTGGCCCTGCCTTTAGAAGGGGTCCCGTGGCTTTGGATGGTTCAGCCCTAGGCTGGGGACGCCTACCCCGTCTCTTCTCTAATGGAGGTCCTACGACCGCTACTTCATACGTCTATAACCAGACATATGACCACATGTTGTTCGATAAACAGCTTCATCTCTCCCACTATCGCCCCAAGCCCGGCCATCATGCGTTCACCTATGTATTCACATAACTCTTTTTAAAAGGACATATAGTAACTTAGTATATTGAACTCATTAAGAGTTCTATATCCTCCTCCTGAACAACTCCTGTGTCGATTATGCTTATACTTCAGTGACCTTTGACATAAAACACTCACGAATAGTCCTGCTGTTCGAAATACCTCATCCCACTTCTGAACTGCCTCAAGCGTCTGTCTACCGTGCCTCGCCTATAGATAACGCGCATACATTTTTAGCCAGAATCAAAGATGGCGGGAGAGCAGGAGCTGGAGATGATTAATGAGTTTCGTGATAAGTAGCAGAAAATTATGGCTTTCAAGAGATACAAAGTAAAAGGTTAAATTAGCGTCCCCTGTGTTTAACTAGGCAGTGATGTTTATGCAATTTTCGTTCATGCGGTAAGATTGCAATAAATATGATTTCACCTAATATTCGAACGTCATATTAACTTGAGAACTGGTCGCTATTTATAGGATCTGGACGCAATCTATGCCGCCGCTCCAACTTGGGTTTCGACGAGGCAAAGTCCGCAGATGAGACTTACTAACTACTCGATCATCAACTCAAACTTGGCATGTCATGTAGAATGAATAATATACTATCTGAAATAGCTTGGGCCCCTTCGGGTAGATCACTGCAATTAGTTAATGTAATGTGGATCCACATAAAGTTTAGATCACGTATCAAGAGCTTTCTGGTAAGTTGGAAGCGCGAAGGGCTCCAACAACCCTGAACATATCAAACATACATTTCTGATCAAATCTAATTATGCTGATTAATGACTATGATGATGATGATGATGATAATGATGACGATGATGATGATGATGATGATGATGATGATGATGATGATGATGATGATGATGATGATGATGATGATGATGATGATGATGATGATGATGATGATGATGATGATGATGATGATGATGATGATGATGATTATGATTTAATACAACTTAAAAGTAATTTTATATCACATCTTTACTGAATCCCAGCATTAGCCATATGACTGAGGACACCCTTAGAAACAACCTTCAGCCAGGATTGCCGGTTGCCGGTGTCGAAGCGGGGGGACCTCCCGCATTAGTCTCCGTCCTATCGTTGAGCAAAATCTATCGGTAGCGAACACCGATCATCAAGGTATTTTCGAATGTGTTTACTAATACGATAAAATTGTGTTCTGTAAAATAACGGATATAAGCTTCTTCTCTAGCATTCTCTAAAAATATATCCAAATAATTGCAACGACCTATAATATTTATATTTTAAACTATGTATTGGCAAACAGGTAGCCATATTTTATTGCCATCGAAATTCGGCTGCCATGAGAAGAAATACGTGTTGGCTGTTTCTGTTACTGCAATTTGCTCTCAGACAATGGAAGACAATTTGATGTGTAGACCATGGACTTATCGTGTGGACTTCGTGTCAAGTAGTACAAAAATAGAATATTAGAAAATTAGAAAATTCCAAACATACCAAGAGACCTTAATTTTGATAACAGTTTGCATACACGAAATACAAACTTACACTACAGACGGTCAGACGCTGGGGAAGCTGAAAGCGGTGTAGTCGCCTATCTAAAACAGTATTATAGATAGTTGGGCAATTATACCCTACGGAACTCTTCCATCTTCTTTCAGATCGGCTCCAGAACTAGCTAATCACATTATTCTAAACGTGATATGATTATAATATTATCTTTTCTGTATATTTCGTGATTTGTATTTGTGGTAATAAAATGCTGTTAGAGTTGGACTGTAGGGTTCATTCTGGATTCCAATGCAAATGGTCCAGGGTTCGATTCCCTGTTCCAACTGAAGTTCTTTTAGCCGTCAAAGCAACGAGGCACATAATATAATGGTATAAAGTCTTCCACCGAAAATCAATTCTTGTAACTGAGTGGGTAGGCAATAAATGCACATTTATTTATTTATTTATTTAAATTAAACAAGTATATTTTTGAATTATGTCTATGTTGATTTCCACGGTTCACACATTTGGGAAATGAATAAATAAAAAGATTTGTATTTAGTGTATACCCACGCACTCAGTCTGAGTGACTCAGTACAAGCACTGACTTTCAGTGGGGGACATATTTTATAACATTTCTTAGATACTTCGTTGCTGACGGCTCCAAGGTCACCGTTTGGCGTTTACGTATCAACTAGTAGATAGATAAAAATCAAGTTCCAAAAAAAACAAACAATTTCGAGCCGGGAATTGAACCCTGGACCTTCTCCAATGGTAGCAGCGATAAACCCACTAGAAAGCACTCAATGAGAAAAAGTAAAAACAAGAAGAAAATAGCGTTATGATTGTATAACTGAACTGTGTAAAGCCAGCCTATAATCGCGGTCTTCCTACTTAGTTGACATAGATCTATAACCCCTTTATAATCTTTGGATCTATGTTGTAGCGTGGGTGAGTGTTTGTATATTTTATTTTTCTTGCTCTACTGACGTATTTTCGTTTCGTTTGAGTCGAACGCAACCGTTCCGTTAGAATAAATGACCTAGAAATTAATTATGGGTTGAAAGCCAGAACTAACGTTAGCATTTTGTTTAAAAAAAATAAACAG
The DNA here is from genome assembly GCA_945910005.1 of Isoperla grammatica. Classification (NCBI taxonomy): domain Eukaryota; kingdom Metazoa; phylum Arthropoda; class Insecta; order Plecoptera; family Perlodidae; genus Isoperla; species Isoperla grammatica. Next base: position 74,280,584 of record OX246738.1, read on the forward strand.
CATGTGGCGTCCTCTCTTAATTAATTTTGTAGATGGTTTGGGTCTAAATTTCAAACGAGACATGGCTTCAAGTTTACAAATACACCTGGGGAGAAAACTAGTTCAAGGTTGAATGTAAGGTTGGTCCGTCTATGATACGACAGACAGCGATGATACGTAGGTGCCTTAGTACACGAATAACTATGCACAACTTAATCAATTGCACTTGGGAAGTTTGTTTGTGACCTGTAGGGCTGTATGTCCATCTAATCTACTGAACTTCCAATTCATGTCGGTTAAAATACCTTCAAATTGTTAAAAATTGAACCAAAATAATATGTCATTCCCTAGAGAATTTAGTCATCAGTGGTCTTTCTTATGAATCTTTCTTAGCTACAATAAATATTTCCTTTTTTTATATTCTCTTAATTAATGTGTTGTAGCAACAGCAACACACCATATAAGCCTAAATTAGAACATTTAAAAACGAAAACATTCATTCGAACAAAGAATCAATGATAAGAAAAACAACTCCATTCTCTAGAGGATGACATATTACTTTGTGATCATTTTCAAGCATTTCAAATCAATGTGAACACAGAGAAATCGGGAGTTCTGCTTCAGTTATTTCTGATTGAAGTGCGAAGTGATAATAAGAGCAACGCTGCCTAAATGAATGATATTCACTAACGATTGTGTTCATGATATCAAGCTATGGGCTGGTTGGAAACAGCTCACCATTATTTCCTCTTTTCTCCTAGTATGCGTATCCCTAACAAGCAATACTGCATGACACTGTCCTATCCTTTCTATCCTATCCTGTCCTATCTTCGTTTGCTTTTACCATATTTCTCCCCTCCACTTGCGCAGATAAAAGATATCTGCGTTTCATTAACATTTCCCATAACCTTATTCTGATGGTTCGATATTTCAAGATATCAAGTAGGCCTACTTCCCTACTAATCTGGCCACGCTGTAAGAAGCAAGGTGTCCCCATAAAAATTCTGAGAAGAGACGTCACTCCAAACAGTTTATTTCAATGGTATTCACTGCAAGATTTCCCGATACTTGCAATGTTATTGTCCACTGCATTAACTGCACCAACCGTGAATGGAATGCGATCCAACCACGTCTGACAATAGTCGGCCGATATTATCACTACAATACCTGAGGCAAGAGAACGAGATGCAACTAGATTTAGGTTGGTAGTTGTCACAAGCGTCACTTCTCTATTACATAATCTGTGACGACAACACTTTTGAAGTTAATCTGACTAAACATAACAGTCTATGTTAAAGACAATCAATAATATAAACAGCTTTCTATTCAATGAGTTTGGAGAAGTTATAGTAAAGAGGTACGTCACACAAAAATGCGCATCATACATTTTGTAATGTCTTCTAATAATGCACAATTAGTATTTCACTCCTCTCATCAGCGATCGTTACAATGATGTGGGAAGGGTGAGGAAAATCATCTCCCTATTTATAATTGTGGTTTCTCGCTACCCCCAACGTAATCTTGAGTTAAGCTGTCAACCTAGCGTGGTTTGTGTGAAGGGATACAATATCGGGGGAAACCACCTACACCAATCTAGAGATTATCCAATCTTCGGATTAGCACTGCTTGTTGTGTTTACTCGAGACAAATAAGGATAAGGTGCTTAGATGGATCGAAATACGACCCCATGTCATTGGGGAGTGAAAGTCAGGCGTCCGGTCCTACGCGCCTGTAACCCACTTACATGAATCGGCCAGTTATTACTATTATTATTAGTGTTATATACATAATAAAGTAATATTATTACTATTATTACTATTATTATTATTATTTTAAAAAAATGATTATTAGTTGTTGTTTTACGACCTATTCACGCGCCAGGTCATGGAAGTCGGCTCCTCGGTAGCCTCTTACCAGAGATGGGCAGATGTTAAATACATGTATTTAAAATACGTATTTGAAATAATTTGTATCTTGTATTTTGTATTTCAAATATGTGTTACAAAGTATTTGTATCTTGTATTTCAAAATACTGAACTTTGCAGTATCTTCGTATTTAAAAAATACTCAAAATACATTGTATGCATGGATTGCTAAATCCAACAAATTGAGCCCCAAAAAGTAGACAATAAGTACAAATTAATTTTATATTTAATATTTTAAACTAAGTTTTTACATATATGGATCCCACCTCCTCGCAAGAAATCACCGCCTAATAGAGTGTTTATACCAATAGAGGGTTTATTATTATTATTATTATTATTATCATTATTATTATTATTATTATTATTATTATTTTTATTACTATTATTATTATTATTATAATTTTTATAATAATAATTATTATTATTATTATTACTATTAATATTATTACTATTATTATTATTATTATTATTATTATTATTATTATTATTATTATTATTATTATTATTATTATTATTATAATTATTATTATCATTATTATTATTAGGCCTATTATTATTATTATTATTATTATTATTATTATTATTATTATTATTATTATTATTATTATTATTATTATTATTATTATTATTATTATTATTATTATTATTTCTATTAATATTATTATTATTATTATTATTATTATTATTATTATTATTATTTTGATTATTATTATTATTATTATTATTATTATTATTATTATTATTATTATTATTATTATTATTATTATTATACATATTATTATTATTATTCCACTTATTAAAGTAAATGTTGAAATTCGTATTTCTTGCTTTACTTATTTAGCCTGGGACTAAGTTGTGATTTCCAGCAAAATGTGTTTTGTATTTTGAGTATTTTCAAAACACATTTGTATTTTTGTATTGAAATACTAAATTACCAATGTATTTGTATATTGTATTGGAAAATACTGTGTATTTTCGAGTACGACAGGGTTATAGATAGCCTGGACCTATTGTGTTTTGAAGCAAAAAGGGATGGGGTTAAATCTTCAACACTCAAAACAATACAACCCGGTTTCCATAAAGTTATTTAATCAATGTTAAATCATAGGTAAATATTGCATTGTTAACGTAAGTAAAATAAACAGATACAAATTACAAATATGATTGAATAAATTGTTTTGAATGAATAAGTTTCTATAAAGAATTTAATGGAAAAGACGGAGGGTTTGATTCCCGGTCTGGGCTGACGTTATTAAGCTTTTTATTTAGCTTTTAAGTTATTTAGCTTTTTAGTTAGTTAGCTTTTAGCAGTCTGAATATTTAAACAGGACACTGGCATACAAGATAAGGTGGAACTATCATAATAACGATAGTATATGTTACAAATTACAATTATTTATCCCACTGAACAGTTCATCCTATCGGGGCGGGTAAAACATAACATTTATTTATGTATTTATTTATTACAACAAGGGGAATACAAGATTTTCTGAATGCATTAGACTGGAGAAGCCGTGTGTGTAAGGGGTATTCAGGCGAGAAACTAAAAACATCATATGTATTCCTGTCCATGAGTGATATTGACACATGTGTAAAAGAAATTCCTACACAAAAGAGAAAGAAGGGGAAAATTAACGAAATAGTATAATTTGGGCTAGTTGCACACCAATAATTTTTCTTATGGCATGAACGTGATTTTCACCCTAGGGCAACAAGGCAAAGTATAGCAGGCACAATTGTTTGGGTCTTTGATACGAATGCAGGAGTTCTTTAGATTGATTAATATCTAACTTGAGTTAAATAATTGACTTAAGTAATTGTTTTAGTTTGGTTATTACTGAACCCGGGCGTTCACTTACATGCTAAATTTTTATTTATTTGTGAATTGGCCCCATACAGCATTTAATGCCATTTAGCAGTGACTAGTGTAACAACGGATGATTAACAACGATGCATGATGATGAAGAAGGGAGAAGGGGAAACCCGGTACCGGAACGTAGCCTACTCCTGTCGAAAAGTACCAAGGGGCCCATCCGAAAGGACGGTGTAACTTTGACCAGTTACTTTCCTCCACTAACCTGGACTGCCGAGCGGTTGACGAGAAGAACGAAGCTGTTACACAAGCTTTCGAACCCTCCAATCTGCTCTAACCAACGGTAACTAGTGTTTGAGAGGAGAATGGTCACCCATCCACCTCCTGACCTAGCCCGAGGTTGCTTAACTTCGGTGTTCGTATGGGAACCGGCTAAGCGACCGCGGCTAAACCGTTGGCAAAAATGCATACGAATTATAAGTGTTTACCAACGTACCAAAATTATAAGATTTTGTTACTTTTTTTTATTTCTCTTTAGGGTATAGGAACTTTTTCCACATACGTATAATTATTTCTCATAGATGTGAATATACATAATATTTTTTATTTAGTTTCTTACCTGAAATCCCTATAAATGAGCATTTTCCACAATATGAATACGCCAATTTGTTTGTAAATGGATTGATTTTTATAAAGTATATCTAAAGACATGTTTTTTAAGTTCTGATTGGTAAACACATTATAGCAATCTGTTTTCATTTGTGTGTCTGTTGGGGCACAAATACTTGCAAATATCCGAGATTGGTGCGGTGCTCTGACTCAGTCTGGATTTAATTAGATGCCAGCCCAAACGGTTCGGTGTTCCTTGTTTATTTCTTGCTGCTTCAGATGCAGAAGGTCAAAGTTCAGTCCTGGCCTGAGTAACTCGAAGCTTTTTGCTCCTAATGACTTAACAGTACGATGTGTTAGTATTCGTATATAAATTCATGCGCACGTTAGCTAAACAATTTACAGCATTAAGACTAAATGAATTGCTATGTCTTCATGTGAATACCAAATTTACAGGAAGCTTTAGAGGACAGTTAATCTCCCTCTTCGTTTGTTTATAAGGCTATATTCCCACTAAGTATAATGTGTAGATGTGAAGACGTGCAAAGTAAGCTGACAATCCCAAATGGCAAATGAAATCCACAAATGTCAATGAATAAAAACCCCAACCCCATAAAAGACACATACTCATGTTTTTATAACCCGCATTCTTACACGGAACTTCGCGGCCCCATTTTAACCACGGAATTGTATTGGTTGCACGTGCACCACACATACTATACAATATATCCATCCAATTTTGTGGTAATAGATCTTTGATTCAGCTTGAACGGACATCTGGTGGCTAAGTCAATCCAGTTTTAAAATATCGCTGGACGGAAACCAGTGCACCTAAAACGACGTCAATGCATGCCAACTTCTCGACTCAATCCAGTTGGGTTGTGCATTTTTGATAGTGAACACAAGTACAGTACTAGAACATGACTGTAATAAGATCTTACTTGTATGAGCAATTTTTGTATACAACACTTAACCAGCAACTTATATTTAAAAAATCACCTGCGGCACAAGTGTGGGGAGCCTCAGGCCCCCACACCCCCCCCATTGGGTTCTTTGCGAAACACTTTTTTAACAGTTATGTCCTACTCTGGGCAGTCCCCCCTAAATATAATCCTGCGTACGACACTAAGCGCATTGTCAACATTGATCTATCGCATTCTTCGCTTCATCTTCGTGTAGCACGATGTGTTCCCACACGGTCCATCTATGTTGAATGCGGAAAGCTACTATACAGAATCTTATCTCATTAGGCGGGGACGGAGCGTGAATAAGAAGCACAGCTGGCCAGCGAGCGCTGAGCGTTGTGTTCCCACACGGCCCATCTATATTGAATGAGGAAAGCTACTACAGAATCTTATCTCATTAGGCCGGGACGGAGCGTGAATAAGAAGCACAGCTGGCCAGTGAGCGTTGAGCGTTGTATTCCCTCACGGTCCATCTATGTTGAATGAGGGAAGCTACTACAGAATCTTATCTCATTAGGCCGGGACGGAGCGTGAATACGAAGCACAGCTGGCCAGTGAGCGTTGAGCGTTGTATTCCCTCACGGTCCATCTATATTGAATGCGGAAAGCTACTACAGAATCTTATCTCATTAGGCCGGGACGGAGCGTGAATACGAAGCACAGCTGGCCAGCGAGCGCTGAGCGTTGTATTCCCTCACGGTCCATCTATATTGAATGCGGAAAGCTACTACAGAATCTTATCTCATTAGGCGGGGACGGAGCGTGAATAAGAAGCACAGCTGGCCAGCGAGCGCTGAGCGTTGTATTCCCACACGGCCCATCTATATTGAATGAGGAAAGCTACTACAGAATCTTATCTCATTAGGCCGGGACGGAGCGTGAATAAGAAGCACAGCTGGCCAGCGAGCGCTGAGCGTTGTATTCCCTCACGGCCCATCTATATTGAATGAGGAAAGCTACAACAGAATCTTATCTCATTAGGCCGGGACGGAGCGTGAATAAGAAGCACAGCTGCCAGCGAGCGTTGAGCGTTGTATTCCCTCACGGTCCTTCTATATTGAATAGGGAAAGCTACTACAGAATCTTATCTCATTAGGCCGGGACGGAGCGTGAATAAGAAGCACAGCTGCCAGCGAGCGTTGAGCGTTGTATTCCCTCACGGTCCTTCTATATTGAATAGGGAAAGCTACTACAGAATCTTATCTCATTAGGCCGGGACGGAGCGTGAATAAGCAGCACAGCTGGCCAGCGAGCGCTGAGCGTTGTATTCCCTCACGGCTCAACTATATTGAATGAGGAAAGCTACTACAGAATCTTATCTCATTAGGCCGGGACGGAGCGTGAATAAGCAGCACAGCTGGCCAGCGAGCGCTGAGCGTTGTATTCCCTCACGGCCCATCTATATTGAATGAGGAAAGCTACTACAGAATCTTATCTCATTAGGCCGGGACGGAGCGTGAATAAGAAGCACAGCTGCCAGCGAGCGTTGAGCGTTGTATTCCCTCACGGTCCTTCTATATTGAATAGGGAAAGCTACTACAGAATCTTATGTCATTAGGCCGGGACCCAGCGTGAATACGAAGCACAGCTGCCAGCGAGCGCTGAGCGTTGTATTCCCTCACGGTCCATCTATATTGAATGAGGAAAGCTACAACAGAATCTTATCTCATTAGGCCGGGACGGAGCGTGAATACGAAGTACAGCTGACCAGCGAGCGTTGAGCGTTGTATTCCCTCACGGTCCTTCTATATTGAATAGGGAAAGCTACTACAGAATCTTATCTCATTAGGCCGGGACGGAGCGTGAATACGAAGCACAGCTGGCCAGCGAGCGTTGAGCGTTGTATTCCCACACGGCCCATCTATATTGAATGAGGAAAGCTACTACAGAATCTTATCTCATTAGGCCGGGACGGAGCGTGAGTACGAAGCACAGCTGGCCAGCGAGCGCTGAGCGTTGTATTCCCTCACGGTCCATCTATATTGAATGAGGAAAGCTACTACAGAATCTTATCTCATTAGGCCGGGACGGAGCGTGAGTACGAAGCACAGCTGGCCAGCGAGCGCTGAGCGTTGTATTCCCTTACGGTCCATCTATATTGAATGAGGAAAGCTACTACAGAATCTTATCTCATTAGGCCGGGACGGAGCGTGAATACGAAGCACAGCTGCCAGCGAGCGTTGAGCGTTGTATTCCCTTACGGTCCATCTATGTTGAATGGGGAAAGCTACTACAGAATCTTATCTCATTAGGCGGAGACCGAGCTTGAATACGAAGCACAGCTTGCCAGCGAGCGTTGAGCGTTGTATTCCCTCACGGTCCATCTATATTGAATGAGGAAAGCTACTACAGAATTTTATCTCATTAGGCGCGGACGGAGCGTGAATACGAAGCACAGCTGCCACTGCCAGCGAGCGTTGAGCGTTGAGCGTTGAGTGCGCTGACGTCAATTCACGTTCAAGGAGAAACCACTGGAATCGCTACCGAGCGTAAATCAGATCTGTTCCATTTTTCAACGTTCTAAAATATGATCGTCTTTATCGTATCAAAAATGTTCCCAAAATGAGATATTAACTTTACGGACCTATACAATACATGAAGACGTACATTCTTAACCGGCACTTCGCGTATTTCTCCCTTAATCGCATTCTGTCAACGTATTGATAATGAAATGTACAAGAAATGCGCAAAAGCCAAGTCCCCGTTGTAAAGTGCTGGCGGCTATGTGGGCTAAGCCCCCCCCCCCCACATTTTACATTACTTCTTGGGATTTCTCCCTTAATCGTATTCTGTCAACGTATTGATAGTGAAATGTGTACAAGACATGGGTAAAAGCTCAGCCCGCTTGTAATGTGCTGGTGGCTTTGTAGGCAAAGCCCCCCTCCCCCAAATTTGCATCTTAAACGGCACTCCTGGGATTCCCTTAATCGTCTTCTGTTAAGGTATAAGAAATAGGTAAAAGCTCAGCCCCCCTTATAGAGTGCTGACGTCTGTGGGCCAAGCCCCCCACTTTACAATCTCTGCGGACATCCCCTCCAGCCACGCACGATCCGTCAATGTGTTGAGCCAGCCAGCCATGTAGCCAGATCTCTCCTCGGTCCAATGGTGATGAAGTCAGGAATAGCCACGTCGCACTTAACGCTGGTGGGAGACATACACAACGGCTACTCTCATGGGGTGTCTGGCCGCTGCTGTGAGGGAGACAACATGGCAACACTGTCCCATCCGTATACTTATGGGGGGTTATAGCCATTCTGACGCTTTATCTACACTTGACACGATCTGCGTTATAAAGAGACAAAGTTAGCATTAAAAAAATGTATTTGTGTATATACTAGATGGGTCGATATGACGATGAATAATATGATGAAAATGATTGGTCAACTCTTTATGAACTAGAAAAATAAAGTCGCTCCACAGCAACTTTGGGGCTGAGGACGTCACAGATGGGCGTGTAGAAGCCAATCAGCGGGCGGCTTTCACCAATACTCACATTTGATTGGCCAAGCCTCTCACCTGTGACGTCCCCAGCCTCAAAGTTGCTGTGGAGCGACTTTGTTTTATGTGGCAGTGGTTAGGAGGTGCTCGCCTACCAGACAATTATACGAGATACAACTGCGCAAATTAGCGTTTTTTGTCATATCTTAACGAGTAATTTGGATTCGATTGAACTCATTTCTAAAAAAAAAAAAAAAAAACATTTGGTAGTTCGTAGTAATTTAAGATCATATTTAATTAACTTCATTCAAAAGTTTATTAACAATGACAATTACAATACTACAAACAAACAAATGTTTTTCATACAGGCTTGAGTTCTTACGAATAAAAATAATGTGTTTTAGTCACTTTACCAAAGGGTTTTGCGTTCTTGAGATATGACCCAAAAAACGCGTATTTCGCGAGGTTTTAATATTGGCGGTAGTCTCGGATACGTACACTATAGATACGTGCGTATGTACGTTTGAACGCGTTATCTTATGAAACACTTTTCGTGTTCTGCTTTAGTGAAAATACCAACAAATTCTTCAAAGGTCCAGACTCCAAGGTGCTGCGTTCGTATCAAATGTAAACACACATGATGCTGAAAAGTTTACGTAAATGATAAAGTGTACCATTTTATACCAAAGAAGAGAGTTTCATTGTAGGATCAGTTGGAATTCATCCATAACGCCCTATGAAACATCGGACAATGAAGGCACACAATATGGCCGTTGCGCGCATTATATGAACACCCTACGTTGGCCAACCTGTTTAAACTGCGGCAGTGTGTTTGGTTTATTAGAGAAGTGAAAGGCACTCAGTGCCAATTATTGGAGAACACATCTCTATAGATTGGAACTATTTCAGTGAAAGCTATAAATTCAAAAACATTAAACGGAAAGAAACAGTCCTCGGGACATTGAAAATAAACATATGTAATATGATTGTGAATAAATGGGCCTAACCTGCAATGTCTTATCACGTTTAAACCGCACACCGTTTTCATTTTTCAAATTATATATTTAGAATGCTACTCTCGAAGTCGAAAGTCTGAGTCTATATAGCACACTGGGGTTTAGCTAGCAAGTCTGACTAGTAAACGTTTCTAACATTATTATTAGTATGGTTGTTATTTTTATTGAATTTCTATTACTCATGGATTTAATAATGAAAATAGATACCATATTGATTTTAATTATTTATATTTTTTTCCAGTCTCTAGGACTTAACAAACCACAGTGCGCTATATGGCCTTAGTTTTTCGATTCCGAATAGCATTTTTCAGATATAATTAGAAATATCAAAATCTCGTGCGATTTTTATACTACGGCCCGGTTATTAAATCGGTTACCGGGTCGTTAACCCCCGTTAGCTGACGGTCCGTAATCTGTAACCCAACAAACTTTATGCTGATAACGGACCGTCAGCTTACGGCCCCGTTAATGACTGATTGAAAAAGCGGGCCTAAGAGTAGGCTATCCCTCCGTAAGTGTTATTGTTATTAATCACTCACTTGTTATAACTATAAACAGGGTGAAGCGTGATGATATGGGCTAATGATCACGGTGGATGTGAAATAGTAGTTTGTCTGCACTGCTGAGCCCTGTACAATGTACTAAGTACATTGACCGTCGATGCCAAGTTTCTTATTTATGATTATAACAGGTGTACACGGATATAAACATTGCAATGCTAAATACAACAACTCACGTGCGTTCTATTTGATCCTGAATACGAGTGGTAGCAATGAATTCCACCGAAACCGAAGGTCAGATTGTTTCAGTTGCCTTCGCTGGTTTGTGTATGGTATGGTTGTGACCCCTTCAATGTCCATAGCTCTCAAGAGGCTGTGTCGGGTGGAGCCCCCCATTTATTCGGTTAAATAGCTGTAAAACGCTATACAACTGACACAAAGTAACACAAAATGTGTTTTTGATTCTCTACTCAAAGACATATTTGTTTTAGTTGTACTTTGTCTTTGTGTCAGTAAATACACACTTTAGTGGAAGCTTTCCACTACGTTGGAAAACGGAAATAATTTATTGGAAAATAGGAACATTCGTGAAGAGCGCTAAGTTCTCTATTCCAAGACATATTTTGTTTTACGTCAGTTTTAAGAATTGTACAGCTATTTAACCGACATATCTGGAGCTCCGCAGGGTATTTTTATTATTTATTTTATTATATATTTTTATTTTATATTAGTCAATGTCCCGTTTTTAGTGGCGACACATTGCTGGTGGCGATCGTAGCGGTGCGGCTCTAATCTCAGTCCTTATATGTAGCCGTAGGATGACGGCATGGCCGCTATTCATTGCGGAACTGGTTGCGGCTTCCCAGCCATCTAGTGATCCTTGTATGCTGATTCATATCCACCAGTCTGTGAATCAAGTTTAACTAGATCCCTGTACGTAGCAACGCTGTTTTCATGACGTCACATTTGTAATACTGAATTATCATAGTTACCTGACTTAACCGTAAGGCGTAGATTACTAAATTCGTCGTACAACAAATTTGGTAATGTTTTCGTCATCAATCAATGACGAGTCCGTGAACACGTCGTTCACGGACTCGGCCAACCCGAGCAGGTATTTGAATTAGCCACGGCCGCTGGTTGGCTGCCGCTCACCCGCCCGTGACGGAAGCATTACCGAAGTTGTTGTACGACGACTATTTTATAAGGTCGTTGATTGAGGGTTGATGCATTGATGTGGAGCAGTGTATAACTTATCCGGTGTAAAACCAGTTTTCTTCCAGGCTAACGGGTTTCAGCGACAAGTTAGCCAGAGCCGCGTACATGACAACAATGTACAACTCGGGTCAAGGACAAGCGGCCATTTTGATGTAACAGAATTTAGAACGTCCATTTTGTGGTAAGTGAAATTGACACGTAGTCGTCTACGCGGGTAGAAAGGGTTACGCAAGCTATACCAAGAATGTCAAGTATGCAGTTAAATTTGTTACCTAAGGATCGGCACGCTCCACTCCAATCAACGTCACACATATTTCCACTACACACGGCCGCCGTGGACCCAATAAGCCAAGCTATGAAGGTGCCGCAATTTTACTCCAGTGCTAATTACGCTTACCTTATTAACCCCGCCCCCCCCCCCCTGCCCATCGTAACACTCAAATAATATTACATTGCGAAATGTACATTAGCGGGAAACTTTAGCAACTTAGAAACCCAGGACGGTAGCTTTTCTTTCTCCTGTAGGTATCAATTTACAGACTCCAGACTAATTTACTATGCTTGGAATAACCAACGGTGTAATTATAAAGAATGTAATATGGAGTGCGGCCTTATTTAGTGCATGCATGTAAGCCTCGCTTGTAGTAAATCAAAGGGAATATGAATGAAGACTTATATTGATTTTCTCGAGTTTCGTATACATAATACACCGCGAGGGTGTTTACCAAGAAAACCCAGCTAAGCTAAGCAAGGTTGTGCCCGAGAAGCTAAACGGCGGTCTCGTGTTCCTAAGCAGTGGAAAACAAACCGCACAAACGTTTAAAACAAACACATAACAGATCACAACACAGCAAGGTTGTGCCCGAGAAGCTAAACGGCGGTCTCGTGTTTCTAAGCAGTGGAAAACAAACCGCACAAATGTTTAAAACAAACACATAACAGATCAAAACACAGCAAGGTTGTGCCCGAGAAGCTAAACGGCGGTCTCGTGTTTCTAAGCAGTGGAAAACAAACCGCACACGGCACAAACGTTTAAAACAAACACATAACAGATCATAACACAGCAAGGTTGTGCCCGAGAAGCTAAACGGCAGTCTCGTGTTTCTAAGCAGTGGAAAACAAACCGCACAAACGTTTAAATTAAAACAAACACATAACAGATCATAACACAGCAAGGTTGTGCCCGAGAAGCTAAACGGCGGTCTCGTGTTTCTAGCAGTGGAAAACAAACCGCACAAACGTTTAAAACAAACACATAACAGATCATAACACAGCAAGGTTGTGCCCGAGAAGCTAAAAATGATCTGAAGATTGAAAATGAATTGAATTTGATATGCAACTTGATGCTATGTTTAACAGATTTTTATGTTATGATAATTGGATTTATTCATTTTTTATTAATTAGATGATAAGACACACCCACCTTAATTAAATTTCGGAGGATTTTGGATGTTATAGAACATTATCCGAATCGATCCATATAAAAAAACTTCTGTTGCAATGGGTCAAAGTCCTTAAACTCTGTACATTGTTACAACCATACACTATAAAGATTCCACTGTCAGACTTGTCTACCCTTCATTAGACAAACACGCGTGTCGTGTTTAAAGCAGGCCAAAGATCTGTACTTTGAGTCTTGGCATTTAAGAAAATTATGCCTTGAAAACTTCCCATCATGTCCACATGATTATTTTAATTGTCAAGTATCTACTGCAAGAGACAGTTAATAAAGTGAGGACCATGCAAATACGTTAAAAATGTTATGTATGCTCTTGAACTCAGTTGCAGGACCTCGTACCTACCGGCTGCGTACGTCGTTAAAAAATAAAAAGAACATTAACTGAAATCGAAATACGTATGTATTTTTTATGTAAAATATCACGATTCATCAAATTGTATATCTCCTTATTACCTAGGATACATCTGTGCCTCTGATACTACACTTCCATTTCTTGCTCCTGCTTGTGAGTTGCAGCGAAGGAAAATCTCGTTTAAATGCTAATCATCTATTAAGCGCTACAAGGGAAAATCACTTCAATACCAGCTACCTAGTACATTGGTCGTTCAGATGCTTATTGCAGGCTGGCTAAAGACAACTCCATGTTCATGATACAAGAAGAGTTTGTATCATAGGCGTAACTACGGGGGGGGGACGAGGGGGGTCGCCGCCCCCCCTAGTTCGGTCAAGAAGGGCGAGGGGGGGGGGGCAAAATGCAATTTATTATTGGTTTCACCCGCTGTTGCGACCGCGAGAAATGTCACTATTTGCTATTGACAGACAGACTGTTTGTGTACTCCCAAATAACTTCTTCATCTTATTCCAATAAGGTTCGAAGTCCTTTTACCATGATCTTGTCATCTTGTTATTCAATCTTTCTTTCGGAAGTGGAAAGAAAGTTCAAATCACGCATGGACTTTTTCTGCAGAAAGGAACTAAAAAATGTATTTTTTTGCATCAACAAATGATATCAAATTTTCCTAACCATTCCGATGAACAGTGCCTCTTGTGAAAGAAGTTTTTCGTGTTTATGGTGCCTGAAAAATTACTTGCGTTCTACGATGGGCCAAGAAAGACTGAATAATCTCGGGGTGCTCAACATTGAACGTTGTGACGTTTCGTTCGATGACATCATCAATAAGTTTAATGCAAACGCGGAACGAAGAATGTTACTGTGTTAAAAAAAAGCAACTGAATGAATAGTAGGGCCTACGTACAGCAGTAAATTACATAGGTTTCCTTGACGATCTTTTTCCCAACTATTATGATGGGAAGCTGCAAAAAATGTTTAGTTATAACTTGTCTCTAATAATGTGTATAAAATTATAATGTATTATTTCATATTTTAATTAATTAATTTGATATAATAGTTATTGTTTAATATAGCCTACATTTGTATAAAAATGCTGTTAATTTTAAATGCTGCTAAACAATATATAAATGACTCGTCGGTAATAAATCGTGCCTACTATTATACATTCTCTCATATTTGAATGGATTTTATGCAATTATCCCTGTTTAATAAATATCATAATATATTTGTTAGGAACTCGTGTCTAAATAATATGAACCTATCTTACAGAAATAATTCTCTATGAACAGGCTCTCAGAAGCAGCCTTTATCAGTCTGCTGTTTTTTCATACTTCTTACACATGGTCACCCCGACCAATAATCTATTCTGGTTTAAAAAGTATTCGCCCCCCCCAAAAAACAAGTGCTAGTTACGCAGCAGGTTTGTATCGTTATATGGAGTGCAGATATTTTAAGTTTGACATAATTTGAAGATCCACCCCCTAGTTATGCGACTACCGCCCAGCATAACAAATATGACCGATTATAAATAACATAATATGAAATGAATAAATATGATATGTTGGTCAGGTTGTCACGAGGATAAAACGTGGTCACATAACGATGGAAGGGAGCGTCAAACGAAGTTAGTATCGCTAGAGTCAGTCGAAGTTAAGCCTATCCTTCAACACGCCAACACCATGCATGGGTTGCGGATATGTGTATTGATTGGTAAGACGCTAGCAAACACCGGGGAACAAAATCGGTCTAAAATATGTTTCGGGTGTTCTTCTTTGCACATAAAAATTGGAAGAACAATTAGTCGTCACCCCATAAAATTTCGTAGTAAAATCTATAGTAGTTTGCATTGGTTTATTCAAATGTTCGAAAGTGTAATAGTGGAGAATCATGTTATCTTCTACATTTCACTTTAACAGCAGTCTGCTAGCTGCTAAAATAATGATCTATTAGCAACTCCAGCTAAGTATACCTTTAACAATTCACATATTATAAAGTAAATCTGGGGTGAGTATTTCCCTCCTCATAAGCATATGTCCGTTAGCGGCGTATTATTGTCTAGGTTCTAGGCCAGCCACGAGACAACGCACACTTGAACGTACACAACGCCATCTGTTGGAAACGCGAGGTACTATGTAAGCTCTGACGTCAACTGACAAGGTGAACCTGGACGTGGGATTAAGTTGGCATATTATTTATAATCTATCTAGTGTTATTCATAACAACAAACATAACGAGACTGCAAACAAGGAGGTATTTAACACCGTACAGTTCCTGCTTCCAAGACAAAACAATTTCGGCAAAATTACAACTATTTGGCACCAACTGTTAAACACTGGTATTTATAAACTAATTACAACTGTTCATGATAGCAGTGACGTAAATGGTGACTCTAGTAAAACTAAAGTCGTATTTACTAGTTTCAAAGGAGGGTAGTTGTATAAAATAACCGTACTAGTGATAGGCCCAGTTACTCGTAACCGAAATGGACCCAGTTCAGGATCTGCGTACTTTTATTTTTGGTAAAGTTTATTAGGAAAACATAATAGATGGTTTTCAGAATTGATCGAGAGAGTCGTGATTTGCTCTATCTAAGGGTCCTTGATAGTTTTGTTATGGTACAGTTTTCAATTTTCATTGTTGTGCATTGTTATCATTGAAGATCTAGAGGGCCATGATTAGCTCTATCTAAGGATCCTAGATCAATTCTGATAAGGTCTATTGACAAACGTCATATAACTATCATATTAAGTAAATGGTCAAGTTCATTCAAAGTAAGATAATAACTAAATAAATACACACATTTTATTTTCTCGATGATATAATGGAAAAATTTAGTATAAAAAGCACGTTTTGCTATTAAAAATGCAATTGCTTGAATTTAAGAACTTTTGTTATTGGATGCCTTCTCTTAATGGAAACGAAACAAATAAGGTCCAAAGTCGCTTGAAACCGTAATCGGTGCCTAACTCTTGAGTTGAGTCGCCAATGAACACATTCGTTTCACCTTTTTTCACAAACGCAAACCCACATCAACAATCTCGGCAAATCCTACATTTATTTAAAACGGCAGATGGATTCATAACTCAATTTATTCGTCACAGTAAGAGAAAGAGTTTTCAACTGCCGACAGCAGATTGTCAACCGAGATCGCAGCCCTGCGATTAGGTACGAAAGTTTGCCAACACGTCAATCATAGCCAGATGTCTTCACAACGACTTCATAGTGGTTGACAGCACAAGGGGCGGCTGCTAGAGATGGAGAAATTATCTTCCGGAGACAAATTTACACTTATTATTTAGCTGTCTGAAAACCGCTTACGAAGCAACCTTTGCCATGCCACTTACTTTATAGCAGTTTAGGAATTAATTATAACCTCACCATTATCATTTTTCAAAGAAGCAGTTCAAACAATTTTTCTCTATGCTGCCACGTCTTTAATACCACTAGAAGAGTCCACCTAAATTATTCATGAAATGTTTTAGTTCAACCTGATTTGTATAAAGTCTTAACTCAGAGAAAAGAAACATCTAGTAAAACAATGTTAAACAACGACTGACTATAAGCTCCAGAAATATACATGGCCCACACCTGCACCATTATTTAAATTCTAAACCATATTTGTTCAAGACAATTACGAGTACAACATTACCACCGATTATCCTGACAAACATTTCACTTATTATATTGGTATGTCACTTTTCACGCATTTTATTTTTAACAATAAACCATTTAACTTTTGATGGCCGTCCATGAAAGTATTGGGTTTTACAAGTTTGCCATGTTTTTGTTACACATCAAGCTTATCTAAAAACGTATTCAAAAGGTATATATTTTTTGATCAATAAAACATGTGCATGAAACAGATGGGAATGTATGTCTCAGTTTAAACCGAGGTTTAAACACAATATTTGATTTTGACAATACTATAGTGTTGTAACTAGGTTATATAACTATAGTTATATGCCTGCAATAGAGGTTTAAATTATAGGATTATATTTTGAACCCGTTTTAGGTTATTAGTTGTCATATTGAAATATATTCGCTGGAGACTCAAACCCACAATACGCAGGTAACGCGCGAGACTCATTCGAGAGGTCACCAGTTCGAATCCGGCCAAGCGGCAATTCTGACTTGAAAGATTGTTAAGAGGTTTTCCTCAGTCATACGAAGAACGATGTAAGTGCTATAAGCTAACCTTCGAATAATCTTTTGTCACCTGAAGTGGAGCACACATCAGATAAAGCTGGTGTGCAGCGTAGAGTAGAGTTTCCTACGAAAATTGTGAGATTTAAAACAAATAAAATAGTACAACAACGTTTTTTGCACAGGACTACATTTTATTTTTGGTAACATTTTGTTTAGTTCTAAGCGATGAAGACAATAGACTATTACAGGACCCTTTGTATGATTCTCGCACAGTCGAGAATCATACAAAGAGTAGAGTACAGGATTTGTTTATTGTTGCTATGGAGTTTGTTTTTCTTATGGAAAATAACACGTAATAACAGAATTCCATAGCAACAAATCCTATACAGACCTAACTTGACACTTGACTTTGCATATTATAGTTCCCCTAACAACAATGCACAACAATACAAATTCAAAATAAGGTTAGTAATAATAGATGATGTCATTTTGTACGCTTAATATTTGAAAACTTACATTTAATTGATATGTATTGTTGTTCTTGAAGAATTAGGCGTTCTAGATGATACATAATAATACAGTATATTGCCATAAAAGCTTATAAACACATTGAAATATCAAAGAATAAAAACAAAATCAATAATACACCATTATTCCCACATAGCAAAATGCGAAACAAAAGCAGAGAAAATAGATCACCTTATTTCTCTCAGACGAGTATACTTTCTCTTCACCAACCTTATATCATTTTCATCCTCTACATGCAAAACTTAAGTGGCGGCCCGTGCTTGATTTTGTAATTTATTCATGACCCACAATGCATAAAAGGTTTCCCTCCCTCCCCCCCCCCCCCCACCACACCCCTGCCCAAATGTAACAGGCATGTAGATTTTCGTGTTGTCTCCTGGTGAAAACGATTGCGGTGTTTACTATTGGATGATATCGTCTTGTTTATACAAGATAGTCATGTTTTAAAAATATACATTTGAATTATTTTGCACAGACTTTTTGAAATAAAATTTCCAAATATATGAACAGGTCAAGCTATTTTGTGGATGAAGAGAACAAGAATCAAAGACTTATTAGTAACCGTAGGGTGAGTAGAACTGTGTACAAACTAGTCAACTCCAGACATATGTGTAAAAACAATAACATAATATTCTGTTCATCACTCTCTGGAGATGCCAATTGTTTTCTTAATCATTCTAATCCTTCCATTCATGGTTGCGCTTTCTACTACAGTGCTTAACCAAAGCTATTTTGTTACAATTTGAACATAATTATGTTAACAATAACTTAATAACTATTTCTAAATCTACAATTAACAATAATTACACTAATGAAACATTTCTGAAAAGAACGCAACAAATAAATAAACAGGTTACATACAATTAACACAATAAGAGCGTGATTACACCATGAATAACAAAGTCAGTTTTCAACTGTTACATCTGTCTACAAACACTATAGTTGAGAAACTGTAAGAATGACGGCCCCCTCCATATCCCCTCCACAGCTACCCGACCCCCCTCAACTCCATGACAACCTGACAAAATGAAATACGTTACTGAAAATCAGTTTTATCAGTTGTTCAGTTTGTTGTTTCACGGAGTTAAAGGGGGGTCGGATAGCAGTGGAGGGGGGGAGGGGGGGGGGGATTAGGAGGGGGCCGTCATTCTTACAGTTTCTCAACTATAGAACTAAAACTAACATTATACAGTCGTTTTAAACATGATCACGGAAGTATATTATTATTCAAATCAAATAAATTAGCACAAAACATAGCCTGTTTTACCAGCAACACAGACACTCCTATATTTATATGTAAATAATTATACAGAAGTAAATTATGAAAAGTAAGTAATGAAAGTATATTCTGCAATATAGTTAACATGTTGTTTTCCAATGGCGGGATTAAGAAGATGAGAACGGTATTTTTGCTTAAAAGCGACTGGTGATTTTAGAACTCGTAAACTAGGAGGTACTAAGTCGTCGTACAACAACTTCGGTAATGTTTTCGTCATCAATCAATGACGTATTTACGGTCTCGGCCCACCCGAGCAGGTACTTGAATTATCAACTGCCGCTGTTTGGCTGCCGCTCACCCACCCGTGACGGAAGCATTACCGAAGATGTTGTACGACGACTTGAGGTTCCAAGCACGGGAGCTATTGCGATTGGAAATGAACTGCTGTATTGCGATGTATTGTGCTTTGGCCGGTATTTGCATTGTCACATTAGAAGTAGATCGTGTATTACTTTCTGGGTCACTATTAAGAAGTTTTATATCGTCTGCAAGGTTGTTTGCTTTGTTGTTGACGGTGCCGAATTATTAACAAGTTTGTGTCAAAGACATAGGGAGCGATTAAGTAGGTGCAGATCTACAGTAAGGCAAGAGAGCTGCGTTCTTTGTGAAGGAACATGGTTGTAATATTTCAGACTAAATATAAATTTTAAGTATGCATTTTGAATCTTTTTTAGTCTGCCAGAGAGGTGTGTAGTGAGATCACTCCCGTAAGACGTATCGCAATAGTCAATTTTTGACAATACGGGAGATTGTGCGAGCCTAGTTCTTATTTTCGTTTCAGAAAGTTTCGCAGTCTATTTAGAGAATGTAAGGTCCGGGTCCTGTAGGTTTGTTGACAAATTTGAGCTACAATTATGATCACACTCACTCATCCATAATCAGTCCAAGATTTTTAACTACTTTAAAACAATTTATAGGCGCAGTATTGACAACAAGCTTTGGGATTGGATTTTGATTAATTTTATACAACGATATTCTTGATCCGAATATAATAGCTTGTGACTTTGTTGGGTATACTTATAGATATCTTTATAACTTTGTTAAATTCTATAAAAAATAACGTAATATTGGTCTACTATAAAAATTGTATATAATGTAATATACCCCAACTCTAGGTTCACAGAGTTTGTAAAATTCTAGTAAGTTCATTTCGTGTTTCTAAATGGGGAAACCAGTCTGCCGTCTTCACATGATATAAAACAATGCGCCTACCAACATATATCAGGACTAGGCTCAGCTCTTTCTGTGACGTCAATGAAGTGACCGCTCGGCAAATGGTAGCCCGAGTTAGATTCCCAGTAGGACTATTCATTTTAAATTCTGTCTATATTCTATACATATAATAAAATATACTGATGTATTAATATAATTAATATAACTGATGTATTAATATAATGTGTGTAGCGGCCATACTCGTTGCCAAAACGGTGGGTTTACTTTCAACATGTAGTTCATTGTTGCGGGTACATTAACTTGCCCCCCTCATCCCCCCCCCACCCCCACACCACCCATAACATTTCATTGTAAAACAGCACTCATATTTTTTGATCAATGTACCTTTTTGCCCCCAACTGTTGATTTTTGCATCCCATCGGTTTCGAAGATCTTTTTTTTTTTTGGGGGGGGGGGGGGGATACCCCATGTTTCAGAGGCGTTTTTTTAAAGTTCAATTAAACTGTTCTCCATACTGAAAAGTGAATATAGAAACTCTATTGTCTAGTTCACTCTCTTATTTGTGGTGTAGGCCCTATACAATGGCAATCAATCTTTTTCGCAAACTTTACTAGAGTTGGGTATACTTGTTACAACTCACCTATTGCGTAGTAGCATAATCGTTTTCTATTAAATAAAAAATATATTGACCAACACCGCACTCGCCCAAATAACGAACCAGAAACACAGGACAAAATCGGTTCTAAAGCGCTTTAGACTATATATTTTGTACTATATATTTTGTGTTGTATTGGGAATGTGAAAATAGCCAACATTGTGGTGGTCTCATCTATATCAGGGAATAAGTTAGCAAAACAATCATTCAAATATACGGTTGTTTTAGTTATCGCCATTAAAGTGCTGCTATAAGAGATCAAGAAGACCGTGGTAGGATTTTTTATGTCATATAGTTGGCCGTGTTATCTTTACCAATAATATTAAACAATACTGGTAACAATGGTAGACGCCTTCTATATAGTGTTGAATTAATTTGCAGCAGCACTTCAATGGCGTCAAATTTCAAGATGTCAGCGCCCATAAAAATCCTCTAAAGGCCGATCCACAATTGAAATAAGGGTTGAAATAAGAATCCGTGAAATAGTGAAATAACAACGAACTGGTTCACAACAGACCCGTAGTACCTTATTTCAACATAGGAGAGCGTTTCAATCGAGCACTTTTCGACCGGATCTGACGCCATAATCACGGCCTACTCCAAACCTATAGCAGGCCGTGGCCAAATTAGGTTTTGCACTGCGACTTTTTTCCACTCGCAGCGCCAGCACCGACAAACAACGAGCTGTCAAAATAATGAAATTGCAACATTATGAAGAAAACGAGGTATGGCGGTAGTAACTGCTCACCAGTTAAAACGATTAATGATGGGCAACCACGTTGTGAAAGTTTTGTATGTTTCTTGTTTGTTTTGAAGATTTTTTTTCAAAATCAGAATATTTTATTGTTTGACAGCTTGATGTTTGTACATCGATTCATTTCATTTGTTTCATTGTTGTAAAGCAAGCTTGCAAGAAGCCTACGACGACGACATTAACAACAACAACAACAACAACACCACCACCATCAACAACAACAACAACAACGACCATATCCGGTTTGACTGGAGTAGGCCTTCTCTTCTCGAGCTCTGATTGGTTCGTCATAAGAAGTTGAAATAAGAAATGGAATTGAATCATTTCTTATGACTATTTCAAGCCACTGTGACAGTTGTGAACCATAGCATTGTTATTGCATGTTCCATTTCGCTTAAACCTTATTGCTATTTCACTATTTCAACTCTTATTTCAATTGTGAATCCGCCTTAAAACAACCGTATAAAATATATTTCTGCGGGTTATTATGAATGTTGTGCCTTCTAGATCTTCAATGACAACACACGACTCAATACTTTTCTTCAAACTTGTTGAATTCAAGAACAAAAGCGAATCAAAAACAGTTTGGTAAAAAACTGCAACAATATAGCTTCTATTAATTGATGTTTTTTTGTCCTTGAATTCAATACGTTTGACGAAAGTATTGAACCGTGTAATGTGGGTCTTAGGGCAAATTTCACCAAACTTTAATCCGACGATTTTCTGT
Source organism: Isoperla grammatica (assembly GCA_945910005.1). Lineage (NCBI taxonomy): Eukaryota > Metazoa > Arthropoda > Insecta > Plecoptera > Perlodidae > Isoperla > Isoperla grammatica. The sequence continues at coordinate 74,303,120 of OX246738.1, forward strand.
TAATCGGAGATAAAAATGGCGCCCGGTAGAAGCCACCATGCATTTTGTATGTAATGTTTGTTGAAACCATGGTAACCAATCCGAGATTAGTAAATCGGCCGATTAAAAAGTTTGATGAATTCGGACCTTAGAAGTTATCACGGCCCTCTAGATCAATTCTGAAGATCGTTTATTAGGTATTTCCAAACCACGTAAATCTAAGCTCGACGCCAATCGATTTGGTTCGTATAGTCCGAGCGAATGTGACTATATAATGTGGCCGTTATGACGTCAGGTGTACTTCCTGTAAGTTAGTATTATTCTTTATTTCGTTTTTCACGCACTCTCTAGCTGTGAAATAGCCCTGCGGTCACTTCTGCCACCAAAATCTGGCAGGAGTTGGAGCCAAGTTCTTTTTTTGTATTTTTTCTTGTTTTGATGTTTTTACCCTCAGGACGAACTATCTTTTAAAAGCGGACGAATCTCATAATAGTTAATCAAGCTAATATTTAATTTGTTCCAAAGTGGACACTTTGATTTCCGGGAGATAACTAATACTCGCCATTGAGCTGTCTCGCAGTACTACAGGTAATCTGCGGTGTGAACTTCGATGGGGATTATATTGTTAGAATACATGTTATGCAAACTGAAGGCTGTCATTTACTTTGCAGTTTGCACACATACTGTATGTGTGCGAGTGAGACCGCATCATCTCCACATAGTTTATTGAAATCAGTTTGGTAACCGAATGGAATATAAATTCAATGTAAAATGAATACATAAATTAATTGTTTACGTTCCGAAAGAGAGTGACAGGAAAAGCACGAGCCATTTTGTATAAGGCATCTACTGTACCTGACATCCTTATCTCAAAAACAATAATATATCAAATAATAATGACACGAATAAAAACAACAGGTAAAGTTGCCCAACGGACGTTACGAAATAGCCGCGTCCAACAGTACCAACTTTATAATTGTCTACTTCTCTTACTTTGTACAACAACTGACTTAATTGCAAAACATCTGATTGGTCGTTGCCATGGTGAAAACAAAAAACAAGTTGTACTCAGTGTGTACTCAGTTGTACTCAGTGTATAACGGCTTGTAATGGTCGCGTCTTGATGGAGACTGGTATATATATATATCAAGTCTCCGAAGCGAAGCGTATACGCGTACATGGCACTCATGTCACATTGTTGGCACAGGACAAGTAACAACAGATTTCCCTAGTTTTGGGAATGCCAGCCATAAAGACCATCAGTCTTCCTACTGAACTCGGCGCCTTGGCCAAGAATAAACTTGACATTTATTTATAATATGAGCAAATGAGAGAGCGGAATCTTTTATTGGCTCTTCCGTCTGCATCGTCGTAGCTTTGTTTTGGCAACTAACGTTTAAAAACACAAATTGCTTTACGCACATTGGTGACTATTTTTTAAATATCGATACATCTCAACTGGTTCACACTTAAATCTGCTCATTCACCAGCTTCACAAAAATACTGTTTCGCACCTATACAGCACAAACGCTTCGATATTTTTACTATTTCCTCCAAAAGGAATAATTTCTAACTTTCGGGGAGTGGGACTAATATTTACTCGATA